>LQRL01098765.1:0-26856 GCA_001703475.1 Hydroides elegans
GAGTGCTAAACTCCACAGACAGAGCGACGCTCTTTGTTGACACATTATCTTTACACAATAAACCCACCTCCCTCTAATTTTTCTTACATTCTTTTTTTTTCAAGCTAAACATGTATATTCGCTTTTTTTTCTTGTGAAACTCGTTCCTTCTATGCAAAGTTTGGGATGGTCATTAGATGTGGGGTTACTCAGTCTCTTTATACTCATCAACCCTTTCTATATCATTAAGTATATTCAGGTTTAACAAGAAATCGACATAGGATGCACTATTTTTGTAATAGTAGGGGACCTATTGAATAAGGTAAATTGAGTGAAAAAATAGCTTAAGATTTTACACATACATTATCAACTGAACAGGTTACGTTTAAACTACGTAGCACTACGATAAGGCGTCGAGATAGCGCTTCCGTTTGATCATACATTGGAGTTTTCCAGACGTATTGCCACACAACTTGACGTCAAATAACGTCATTCGTAAGTTCATCTGTTTCACATTGCTTACTAAGTTAAATACATGCGACTCTTTCATAAAGACAACATATCGACGTCGTTTCAATGTCGTTCGACATAACCTACTGACTAAAATTATGCAAGGCAATAAATAGATAACTGAAACTATTACATGTGAAATATAATGTGGCCCCTTTATGATGTTATCTATTTATGCGATGTTACAAAATTAATTCAACATAATTATTTATGAGTTTTACTATGCTAAAAAGGATAACACGCTCTCTATTTTTAGGTACATCAACATAATTTAGGGTTTGAAGTGTGTCCTCAATGCGAGGTCAAAACAACGTAATTGTTACTTGAAATCCACGTTAAGTGATTTATTAAAAATGGAGAAATAAATCATGTAATCCGATTCGGGTAAATCATAAAATATGAAGCGACACATTAAACTAAAGATAACTTTAACATTAATCTATGAATACTTCTGATTTAGTACTCGCACTAAGCAACCACCGAATTTAAGCAACTCAATTTAAGCAACTCACCGAATTAAAAATACAGAGCTGGTCGGGTTTTGGTTCTTCGAACACCCGACGTTGATTCCCGACCCGAACTTTGCTAACATAGTTTCCTTATGATTTCATTTATATTATATTCCATCATCAAAAAAGGTTGATGTGTTAAAATCTTACATAAAACATCTATTTAACTCTGGTTTAACAGACATATTTTGTAAAGGTTTCATGTGACAATATCACCTCAATTTATGTTTTAATATCGACTTATTCTCAGAATCCAACATTTCGGTTACCCGAATCCAGATTTCGATACGGGTGCCCAACTAACCGAGATAACAGACGTGGCCTAAGGTAATTAATTATTCGCAAAAAGACGTGATCCTTAATGAAAAATAATAAACTAATACAGCATTTGAGTTACAGTGTCAGATTTTCTGTAGGTTCTTTATTATAAACATCAGCCAGTTTACACGGGAAACCACTTCTTAATGTTCAAAGTGATAACAACCCAATATTTTCAATATATGTTTATATCTAGGGTTTTTTTTAAGCAAATTTTTCTTAAATTCAAACTCAATAGAACTCTAACAAACGATAGGTTAATGCTGCTCGTTTTAAAAAAGTATAAAAAGTATACGATGGCGTATCATCAATGGTACAATAACTCCATCTGGTGATGTTATATGTCATTAGAACTCTTTGAAAATGTAAGCTATCAAATAATGCAAATGACTAAACCTCATATAAATGTGAGGGTTTTTAATTTTGTATTATTTTTTGTATTTTTTTTTTGTTGACAAAAATAAAGACCAACATGCAATAAAATAATATTAATAAAATAAACCAGCTCAGATATGACAAGTGTCTGATCTGATTTAGTACATTGTGAGATCATTAAATCTCCCTTGTAGAGTGCACTCTTTTATAACATGCCTGATTTTATTTAATTATAAGGAAACGCAGGGCCGTACGTCCGGGCCGTAAAACGCCGTACACACCGGTGCTGTGGAACAAGCAAGAACGCAAGTGACCCTATGGATCCTATGGAGGATGTTTCGGCCTTGAACGATGAACTGTTTCTTCTCAATGATAAAATCAGAAAACTCCAAATATTTCATCTTTACAATAACCAGCATTATCACATACTTGATATTGTTTTTATAAAGAAAACGCAAGGGCTTTGCAAAGGCCGTATTTCCCGGTGACACAAATTACGTCACCATGCTAATTTGCATATGTTGCCGCATTAATTGCGTTTTTTTTGTTCTTAACGTCAACAGTGAACAGTACGTTTGGTCTTATTTATTATTCAAGTTCAACAATATAAACAAAAAAAGCATGAATTGATACTTCATGGAACAACCAAGAACGCAAGTGACCCAATAGGGGATGTTTAGGCCTTGATGATATACTCGGGTGGTCTCAAGAGGGAAAACATATTTTACCGTATTTTCCTAAAAGCATGAAATATTATAAATATATTCCAAGGTCTGATTATTGCAAAAGGTGTTCCTTTTTTGTTCCAAGCTGGCTAGAAAAGGAGGATCGGCCCGGCTGGTTTGGAAAAAAAAACACCTTTTTGCAAAAGTTTAATGTTCAAAAGTGAGTATTTTGTTGTTGATCGTCTTGGTTAAGCTGTTTAAATGTGAAAAAAAAAACGTCGTGCGGTGCTCTTCACTTATCGTGAATCCATCACATATTTACATAGCGAGTGCTGATCATCATAAGAGATTCTTCAGTTTTATCACGACGGAACCCTCGTTGCTAGGCAGCTTCTCACTTAGCAACGATCTCAATGAGAGATTAAATCGTCCCCGGTTGTGTGGGTCGATACAGAGGGGACTGCTTGTTGTGGATAGTGGTAACAATGCGTTGAAGTGGTGACACAGAATGGTGAAATAAGGAGGTTGGATGTGGATGGGCTGAAAGCACCTACATGGTGTGTGGCTCATTATGATTTTTTTGTATTGAAACGTTTAAGTTGTTTGAAAAACTTCGCGATCAGTTGAAGGCAAAGTTAAAGAAGAACATATTTGCTACATAAAAACATGTATACGACGATCCAAGTTTGTATGTCTATGCTGGGCTGGAAAAAAATCGATCACTGATCTCGGGGTAATTTGAGGATAGACGATGCATCCGGGTTATCTGGATCTACACTCAAATGGTTTTGGGGAATCCTTTGAGGAACAATTTCAATGTGATAAGTGTCCCTAGTACGTACTATTCGGACGTCAAGTTGACAGGACGACCTAACTCCGGCCCATATGAAAGTTTTCCGAAAACGTCCTTTTATGTCCCGGCGTCCAAAAAACGTAAATCTTACGTCCGATTAGGACGAGACGTCGGTGCAACGTATTTTCTACGTCTTGCGATGAATAAGGACGTCCGGAAAACTTTTAAATAGACCTGACGCAAGGCGTCCGCTCAACGTCCGTGGACGAATTCGTGGACGTCTTGCCGAGTCGGTGGTTTTGTTCAACGTCTCTTTACTGCATAAGCCTGAATCACGTTTTTCATTACCCACAAACCCCAACTAATACCGTAATTAACCACAGAAATATATGAAAGTTTAGAAGCGCTGAATACAGGATGCAGGAATAATGCTGATTAGGTATACACACTAACGGTCGTGGTTTATCCCTATTAGAACTTAAGAATGGCGGAAAAATGTATCCGGGTCTTAAAGATTCAGGCTAAAAAATTAAACCAAAAGTGACACCATATGTGCCAAAAGGTTCCAAGCCAAAAATGTTTCCGGCCAACCAGTTTCCAGGCATAAAGTCCCCAAAAGTGATAGAATATTTCCTTGGTTTATTGCTCACCAAAACGCGAGTTTCTGTGTTCTGATACAAATATCAATATTTTAACTTATTAGAAAATTTTTAATTTTCACAACATTTGTAGGTTGACCAATAACCTAAACATTCATTAAACAAAGATATGAATAACCACGCATAATAACCTACTTCAGCCAACTTTTGAAACAAGAGGGGTCGGGATTTTTACTACCTCAGTTTATTGCTCACATTATTTGTTTGTCAATAATGATAAACTTGATGTGTTTTTCGACTGATTCGTGTTGTCAAATAATCCTAAACTATGCATAAAATGAAATCTTTGATCGCATTAGTTTATATCACGTGCTCGACATCATAGACTTTTAGCATAATGTAGCTAGATAAATATATGCTTTTCCGTGTTTCATTTTCAGCAAACTGTATTAGAGAAATTGAAACCAGATCAGTTTACTACATTTGATATAGTATAATTTTTGAAGTTGTTTAATTGGAATCAAAATATATGATTTCGTCTTTAGCCCTGATTCGCTTACTGTAATTTGCAAAACATGTTTTTGATGTTTAAGTAATCTAGCTGAGTACTAATTTTACTTCAACACTGTATTATGTATATATTTATGTTTTTAAATTACATACATGTTTTTTCTAAATAGTTGCTGCTTTAAGTACAACATTTTTTTATTTTGATAGTGTTGTTATACTAGAATAACATATAACCAGTGGTCATCTTAATATTAATAGCCTACAGGTATAAAGGTCCGGAATGTATTGATTATACCACCTGCAAATAGCATATGCAAAAGTCAAACACCATGCTTTTATGCATTTTCAGGAAGATAAAATCATCTTAAGACATATCAACCACGAAAATGTAAATTATTAACGATAAACAACAAAAATAATACGGTGAGCAACAAACCGAGGAAGCAAAAATTGCGACCCCCTTGTTACAAAAGTAGGCAATAATATCATATTTCGCGCGATTATTTATATTTTTATTGAATAAATTATTTGCTAATTTGCACACCTATAAATGTTATTAAAAACAGACATTTCAGTATTTGTTTACATAGATAAATGCACATGAGAACACAAAAATAGGCTTCTAGGTGAGCAATAAACCGAGTTAGCCTTCTAGTATCTTCCAAAAAGTTTCTGACCAAAATGTTTCTATCATAAAACACAATGTATGTTATATATGAGTAAAAACATAACTTTCACATTTTGTATTTCTACATTTGAAGGGCACCCCATAACACATTTTTCAAAAACTTGCTAAAACGCCTTAAACAACTTTTCAATTACGAAAACAAAAAAAAACAAAATAATGACATTGCACATTACAATTTGACAAGTGTTCTTTTTTTTCCAAGGCAGCTGTACAGTTTGTCATTTTCTAGCCAGCTTGGAAAAAAGGAACACCTTATGCAAAAATTGAAAAGTAGACTTTAATTGAATAACCTATCATATAAATTAAATAATAGCTCAACATATAATCGCAAGCAGGTTTATTCAATTATGAAATAACCATTTTCAATAAATATTACAAACATTAATAAATTAGCAAATAAAGGTGTTCCTCAAATTGCTCAAATCTCCAAGCTAGAAAGAATATCGTTTCCAAGTGTTCTCCATCAAATTGCTTCAAATTGCTGCTCATGACGAGTTAGCTTTGCTAGTTTTACGTCTAGACGTCCGCGACAAAAAAAGACGTCGCTACGTTGACAAAACTGAGACGTTCCATTGTTACCTTTAAATGACGTCCATCGACGTATTTTGCTAGAAGTTTCGGATAAACACGTGCGCACAACGTCGTTAATTTGACGTTGTCAGGACGTGTTATTTAAGTCTAAATGTGTCGCTTTCGAATTTAAATAATATGGTTCTGTTGATTATCTATATATTTTTGCCAAAACTGTTTATATATGATATTCATATATAATACATTTTAGATTGTTGAACGAAAATGTACACATCGCCCTTAAAGTTTCCCTGACTTGAATATTGTGAAATTCTAAAGTGAGCATTAAACGGTTAAAGCGATCTTCCGATCACCGTTGTTATTTTCAAATATCTTGATATCCATTTTGAATGTTCAAATTGTGATAATGATAACGCTATAAATGCTTATAAATGTTTATAAATTCCTTTACATGTCCGGTTTAATATCCGGACTAAATATACACCGCTGAACAATACACACAGACCAGAAAGGATTCATTAAAGATCCCGAAGTAGTACTGATTAATAAACGACAAATATTGATTCATAGCAAGTAGATCTAGACGTTCCCCATTTAAAACAGGCAAAACAAACTCATCGAATAGTTTTTGGTCCGAGATTCTTTGGCACATGCTGCAAATCTTGGACACTTTTTGGCCCCAAATATTGTGGCTTAAAACTGTTTGGAGACTTTATGGCCGGAAAACTTTTGGCCGGAAACTTTTTGGAAGGAAATCGAAAACAAAATATGACATTAATGTCTTGATTTTCATTCCACATGACTGATGATTTCTAGAGTACGGACTTTGTTCATCATGAAGAGTTCAAACATGCGAAAAATATATATATTTTGACAATATTCAAAATGTAATCTTGTAATAAAAAGATAATATTGTATTCATTTCTCATCATTGCAATAGTTTCCCCAAAAGCATACTAATTTGTGGTATAATATTACATGCAGAACGATATGATAAAAACTAAATACAAAAGTATGCAAATGCTTAAACTAAAATGAAAACCTCACCACTGACGTAATTATAAGGGCTACAGTAAAGATCCATATTTGTTTGATGACTATATTTTGATTTCATTAAAGTATAATACAGTTTTCTATAAACAGAAAATTATTGTTTTCACAACTCACCAACATTATAATATTCATAAGCAACGATCGGCCTGACATTTGCTATATCTATTTTCACTTCATTAAATATAAATCGGACTATATCTCATATTTAATTCAGGATCTGTCGAACTACTACCCCACATGAGCAGATTGTATACTAAAAAGTGAGAGTTTTGCATAATTATTTTCTTGCATATAACGTGTACAAAATTGTTATTTATATTGCATATATCGGGAGTTTTCAATAAAATGGACATCTTAGAAACGTCTGATTGGTCATTATTATATTGAAGATTGTAGATATATTGAATCATGAACTTCTAGAAAACGTCATCCTCTTAATTGATAGTGGTGTATGTTGGATTGTTATTACCCGTGTTGTTCATAGGGTAATGGGTTGCACTTTAGATTCTATATATATTTATATATATATGTATAACCAACTGATGCATTGTTATATCATAGTGTTATTGTAGATGTAAAAAGGTTGGTTATGTTTTGATGCTTCTTCCCTTGTTTGTGTAATAAATAAGTCATTGCCAGACATCTTTTTTTCTCGACCCAATGTAGACTTTACTTGGAAAATCGACGCAAAATGACATGAAACTAATTGCAGTAGCAGCGTTGATATTTTGATTACTATTTCAGAGCACTTTTTGCAGTAATTCAAAATGAAACTTTTTGATATATTTCTCGTAAATCTAACAGGATTCATATATTCTAAATCTGATACCGCCGGGGACATGTGCGGAACAAACTTGATGCGTTTTGTCAAATCAAGATATGTTTTTGGCGAAATGTTGAGAACTGGTACAAGGATAAGAAGAGACCTACTATTCCTAGATTACTACTTTCACGACACACGTTTTGTGTTGAAAGCAACACAAAGTTGTGCGAATTCCTGTTTTGGGTAAGTAATACAATGTTCAGATATCGTACCACCATGCAATTGTTTATTTTTGTAATACCGTACCAGAATTAAATTTAATGTGAAATAATACAGCGCCAGAGTTTGTTATTTATCGTGATGCATGGTTATGATTAATTAAAAGTTTTTTTTTAATGATTATCATTGATTTAATTACAGCTAACTTTTGTGTATAAACACAACAGTTAACACCACTTCCAGTTTGACTATCGTAAGCAAAATTATCCGTATTCATTTATTCGTTTCTCGCTTATTCGTATGCTTTCGTGTATTCGTAAGCATTTGTTTATTCGTAAGCAATCGTTTATTCGTAAGCTACCATTATCAATCGTTTATTCGTAAGCAATCGTTTATTTGTAAGCTATCGTAAGCTAGCGTAAGGTATCGTTTATTCATATGAATTCGTTTATTTGTTTATCTACTACTTATCGTAAGCTATCGTAAGCAATCGCAAGCAATCCTTTTTTCGTACGCAATGGTTAATTCGTAAGCATTTTTTTGTTTGTAAGCATTCGTTTATTCGTAAGCAATCGTCTATTCGTATTCGTTTATGCATATTCGTTTATTCATATTCGTTTCAGTTGTCAATTTGGAAGTGGTGTTAATAGTGTATTCTCTTATTTACCCATATCTATAAATCTTTCTTTTAATTGATATTTTCTTATATTTAGACATCCACACTGCATAGCTTTTCTAACAATCAATGGTTGTGAGCTTGGTTTGAAAACTGAGGGTCAAGGGAGGATTTTCAATGCGATCGCGGAAAAGGAAAACGTAATGGTTCGAATGGATTTGATCACGCGTTTTATTGAAGGTGGGTTTAAGGCCATGTTAGCCCATTTTCAAAAACAAAAAGAAATAAAACTCTACAGGTTTGCATACCACATATCACTGAATTTTGAAATTAAAACGTTTCTAGACGAACGCAGTTAAGATGTTTAAATTTATAGAAAATGTATATATGTAAAATCCCAAACTACTCTTCCAAATTATGTGTTTTTAACTACTTTTATCATCCCATCGTGGAATAAATACATAAAAAAGTAAAGCATATCCAAAAATTAGACTCCGTGTTAACTAAATAGACAGGGTTTCTTTTCATTATGTTATCTAAAAGAAACTAAAGAATAAAAATGCGAATGCAATGTTAACAGAAATTATTTAAATGACCGAAATAAGCAAAAGAAGAGGCGATTCTTATACCATTTCATATAAACACCAGCCTCAATTCATTTGATAAAAATTAAATATACACAATTCGAAAGATATCGATATAGCTATACTATTTTCAAGAACTTTCTCGCAACAAAGCATTGAACAAGCCCACCGACACCTAGCTATTGAAATTTAGGAAGATTTTTATATCTCATTATATATTTTTAAAAACAGCGACAATTCCAATGATAAATCTACCCAATTCAAAAGCTATCCATGTAGCTATACAATTTTCCAGAACTTTCTGAAAACAAGGCATTGAACAGGCCCACCGACACTAGCTCAAGTCGTTGGGGAGGAGATTCTAACCGGGCAGTTGATGGCAATTTCAGTCCTGACTGGGATGATCGATCTTGTACGCACACAGAAAGAGGAACCGATGAATGGTAAGAAGTATTTCACTGTTAAGTAAATGAGGATGGTCAATAAAATCATGATATGCTTTACAAATAAGTATTTGTGTCGATTTGTTGGGTAGAGGGTAATATTGGAAATAAAAACGATAAATTAAAGAATAACGGTTATAATGTTGGAAGTATTAGTGTAATTCTATGCGAGTTTGTGCTATTTATTTTGATTAAAGATTTTTTAGATGCCGTATGATATGTTGTTTTCTTTAATAACTTTTATTCCTCGTTCTTTTTTCCAAACAAGAAACGCACACTTATTTGTCTCAAATCTCCGCATCTCTCCAAGCTTTACAAAATGTTCGAATGCACATAACAATAGTAAATAAGCAAAATGCATGTCATTTTGCCCATAGTGCTTATACATTATATGCACTGTGTAACTGTGTTACATGGTTATGCCTATATCATCAAACAGCATTAACAAAACATGTCAGGGATGTTGTCAAATTTTTATTCTATTGATATGCATATAATATACATTAAAATCGTAATAGAATTATGTGGAATACATTGATTTTATTGAATTGAATTTAGTTTATAGTTTAAGCTATCACAGTTTCTTACGTTAACACATGTGTCTATTGAAAGCTTTAAAACAAAAGCTTGAGAATATGCGCATTGGTTTAGTTAATCCGGACGTAAATTTAGACGTCTTTTAGCCTTTGAGATCTGACATTTACAATAAATGGTAAATGAATATCTAATTTTCATAATTTATAGCCCTCTCGGCAAGGGTAGTCCATAGTGGGAAGTTTTCAACGTAACGCTTAGATGACGTCTTACTTTGGACCAATATGGACGTTTTCCGGACGTACTATACGCTTGGAATGAAAATACGACCTACTGACATACTGTGACATGTCATTTTAGAGAGCGTTTCAATGTCCTATTTACGTCACAGATGTTTAAACGTATAATGACGTTATTTGGACGTAGTCTTGATGTTATTTTGATATTTGAGAAACTTGATCGAGCATTTCATCAAACGTAAAGACAAATATAGCAAATCCATGAAAGTTATCGAAGAAATGGTGACTGTTTACTTGTCCGAAGTCCCGGATGTCCGAAGGTTCGGATGTCAGAAAGTCCACATGTCCGACGGTCCGGATGTTCAAAGGTCCAATTAATTTATTTTTGTTAATTTTATTAATGGAAATCTTACTCCCAACCTACGACCCGACCCTCCCCACCCCAACTGAAGATGAGTATATAGAAACTTTGAGAACTCTCTTCCCTTGGAGTGATATTTTTCTCATCACTGTCCATGTGTATCTTTTGATGATTAAAGTTTCGGACATTTGGACCTTCGTTCGTACATCCGGACCTTTGGACGTCTGACATGGAATCGGAAGGAATAGACCGTTTTATCATTTATCTAGGCGATGATACTGATCTGTAGCTATAAATGATATTATGTAAAGAGAAGTGACGAGGGAAAGTTTACAATGACAAATATATTTTTCATTTTAAGAATCGACCCCTAAGATATGCACACATAAACCACATATTGAACCTGTGACCATCTTCTGTGAATTATTTCATTCGTAAAAAAAACTTCGATCCAATAAAGTCGATTCAACTTTGTTTGTTATGTTAATTGGCTACATGTTATGCTGTTCCAAACATTAAAGGTCCCCCTGGCTTAACATCGCATACTATGGACTCCGTTTACTGAGACAAGTATCAAAAATAGATTTTCGATATTTGTATGAATCTAGTATAAGGTGCGGAGAAGTATAAAAATATATAAATTTCTCTTAAAATGCAATTGTCGTTATCCCGATAAAGATTTCGTTCAAATTCATTTACCAATGCCTGTTAGTCTGTAAATCCTCCAAATTAACATAGGTCAGTGTTACCTAATTCCAACAGCAAAAACTATCATTATATATTTACTTTTCAAATTTGCTGTTTGATATTATTTATCATATTCAGTATATATTCGATTAAAATATTTGCTATTATTTGTAACTATGGCTTATTTGCATTTATTATTAAATTTCTAAGGCGGTTATCAATCAGAAAAAATTGCCTGAAAATAAAAGCAAAAAACCCCGAAAGCCCGAAATTAATTTTGTATAAAACATAGCAATTTATGCCTTCTGTTAAAAACGTCTTTTTAAGCATTATAAACTAGATTGTTTGTGTGACTTTAAACGTTTAATTAATAATCGTCTTATTGTCACAAACATAACGTCTCAAATAAAGTTATTCTATTTACAATGATACGTAACTACAGTGTTGTCATAGACATATTTCAATGTTACTTCTTGGTATAGGTGGTTGTAAATTTCTTTGCAAAACAAAACTTTTTTTTTTCATCAGGTGGGCTGTAGACCTTGAGACAAATCTCACAGTGTATGCAGTTGGTCTTGTCAATCGGGATCATAGTAAGTAACAATAAATAGCAGTCTTTATGAAGATGTTACTATAGGTTTCCGCAATTTAGTTTTTTACACGATTGACCCAAACACTTTTCGACATAAATAAGAGGCTCCGTGGGTACAGCTATCGGGTTACGCATTAAAGTTTTAACCGGTAAGCGGGTTTACAGTAGGAAAATACATGCATACGCAGTATTTGTAAAGCGCACATAGTGGGTGAGCATCGGTACTCACCTGTTTCAATAAAATTATGCAACAAATTTGAGATATCATTTATAAACAGGCGAAATTAATGTATTCATTAGGGTTTATACGGTATGAAGTGTACATAATTCGGTATGTCCGACATTCAATAATTAGGAATCAAATTTTATTTTGCATGAATATTTTTAACTTTGACTGAAAGGCCAATCTTTATTGTATATGTCATTGTTACTCAACTTATTTTGACCGATGTCTAAATTCAACCATGCATCTTCGTTCTTAACTTATATATTAAATACAAATCTACAATGTTTTGTTGTTTTCTTTGAAATAACAGTAAATGTATTGGCCTATTATTTTTTATATTCCTTTAAATATTACTATGTCATCCGTATGAAAACTCGGATACTGTCCATTACACTATATAGAACAGATTTAATAGATATTAGAGTTACCAGTGTCTGAATAAAAAATATCCCCTGTAAAGAATTTTCAACCCTCTTAAACACAAAAAATAATAACAGGCTTTTTGTATGGCTTAAAACTTTAACAAAACCACCAAGATAGACCACAAAATAAACACAAAAACTCAATCAAAATGTTTGAGTTTATGTTTTTAAAGGGTAGGGTCGATTAGCAAAAATATTGTCAAATATTTTTTTCGAAAAGATTGAAAAAAAAAGTAAAATGTGAATTCTAATACCAGCAGCAATATCATTTAAAATTAACAGATTAACAGCCAGCATTTTATCTATTAAAGCACCATACAACTTTTGATACTGTTGTGAATTATTAAACAACATAAAACCAATATCGATGCATTGAACATTTCTATATAAAAATTTAATGCCATGGTCATTAAGCAACATTGACATGCATAGCGCATCTATGCTGTTTTACCGCTCGGTCGGAAATGCACCCCGTCGTGAGGCGTTTTAGAGGCCCTCATTGGCCAATTGACTAAAACCTTTCCGGTCATAAGGTATCCAGCCATTAGCCATAACAATTCCAATATTTACACCGCGGACGTAAGGATTTCTGATGTACAATATATAAGTAATCACTGCTAATATCAAATTCACGTTTCATCATACGCATTTGATGTAAAGAAAGTGACCTATAAAATGCATTATCCAATTATTGACACTTACAAGCATAAACTTTTAAATTATTCCTGAGGATAGTACGTCTGACTATTACGTGAATTTATATTTCAAAAGTGTGAGCTGGATTAGCTTTGCATAAGCATATATAACTTATTCTTATAAGTATTATCCAAAATCATTTAATTCTTCGATGTTTAGGGACTTATGGCAGACTGAGTGACTTTGATATCAATGTTTCCATCGACACTCCTAATCCCATCGCAGCAAACTACACATCGCTTTGTGTACACTACGAAGGTACTGTTGGACGGGCAGAGCATGTGATCATAAGCTGTGATGCCCCAGTGCGCGGAAGGTATGTTGTGCATAATATGGATATCAAGTAAATTGTGGTATAATTTAGGATATGCTTGATATGCAATGATTTGAAAAAAGAAGCGAAATGATTTGATAGTTTAAAAAATGTCAAGTAAATCGTATTGTAAAATCACATTGTAAAATATGCGTAAAACGCAGTAATTTTAACAAACACTAGACGAACAATTATTTAACTTATCATAGTATCATAGCACAAATTTAAATGAACGTAGATATACATTGACAAAATAACAGCATCAGTCACAAGTCAAGTCATTTTTAACATAAACTCGTAATAAATAAGCAAATCAATCGCTGATATAAGATATCAAAATGGTTAATATAAGTATCGAAAATGTTATTTTGATACATAAATATATGTTGAATATTGTTGATTTCATTGATAGGTACATCAGCATTCGTCTTTCTGGATTTTTAACCTTATGCGAAGTTGAAGTATTTGCTATCCAGTAGCGATTCAAAAGAACAATTGATCGAGGATCATCAGACGAAAATATTTGAATTGAAACCATCCCCCAAACTTATACCATGGGTTTTTGTTTTGGAGCTTTTTAATTATATATATTGAAAATTTGTGGTTCTATCTTTATGGATGTTAAAAGACTTCTATACCTCTTGTGTTGTGTACGCTAGGACCAAGTCTGTATGTAGTGTCATTGAAACTTAGTGAATATATAAGTTTTCAATGTGGTTATGCACAGTAAATACTGTTTATTTGTAAGAGGCGTTTAATGCGTAAAAATAGTTGTAAATAGTTCCAGTTCCAAATTAGATGTAACTTAGGATGTAACCTAGGATAAATAGTTCCAAATAGTTCCAGTTAAAAATTAGATATAAATAGGATATACGGGGGATCCAATTCAGATACTCGGAGCAACGTTTGACAAGATGAAATAATCAAACAATAAAATAGCTTAGATATTGAATGCTGGTTTAAATTTGTTCAATTCGGATTATGTAATGTAAATATTGTATATAAAAAGCTATGATTTGAAACTTGTACAGATTTATCATGACAAAATTACGTGGGATTGTACCATGAGGGCAGTTTCACAACGGGAGAAAGTATTTGTTCGGTAATTCTAATTTGTTTCTTGATATGTAGCTTTATTAAATTCCAAAGCGCAACTATTACAATTGGCGTAAACTAACAAAGTAGCCTATTTGAGAAACTAAATAAACGTGTTCTGGTTGTATATGCATATTTTTAGTGATAGATAAATATAATGCGCATCGGAAATGAAAAACATTGATTACTAACATGCATTTGAAACTTGATGGAATCCATTTCCATTTTGTTGAGTTTGGAGACAATGCATCATTTCCAAAACGTCTTGAAATAGTGAATGTGATATAGTTGGATGTGCTGTCGCCAGCAAGAACTAGACAATGGTTTTGTACAATTTCATAGACAACTTTCAAATTGTACACTTTTATTTTCAACCATTAAACTGGACAATATAAATTTAACCTGTATAAGCCAACATTAAATTAGGTATTTGTAACTGTGTAATATTCCTTGACTTATTCAATTCAACACCCATTACCTTTACAACCCTTAAAAAATTAGTTAATGTGGATTGTGTTAATGTCCGATGTGTACTCATTTTATTACATATATTGAAAACAAAATGTTAAAGAAGTTTGCAAAACCTGAGAGCTTTGACAAGAAGCTTGCGTTTTCACATGTATATATAGGAACTTAACTATGTGCTATCAGCGTATGTCAATATTTCCTTAAATGCTTAGTCAACGTCAAATGGTGTAATTTTGTAATTGGTGTAATTGTAATTGTGTAATTGTAAGTGAAGAAGTTTATTTCATATTAAGCAATGAATCAAGTATAACGCACTGACATCAAGATGTGTTTTATGAATCCGTTTTCACACATGTAACATAATGAATGACTTAAACACATTTTCAAACAAATATGTTTAATTTCTTTAAATAAAATAGTTATATTCAAAATTTGGTTGTCTTTTATTGGCGTGTTTTCAATAAAATGAAAAGTAAATATAGATAGCGGTCACCATATTACGCAATTAAAAATAGTATATATGGAAAAGTCACAAACGAAAAGAAGACACAATCGAGTTAAAAGTAAAACGGTACGTAAGAGCTGATTTCCAAATTCAATTTCATAATCGGTTTATCAATTTATTGAAGCAAAGCTATTAAGCAGGCCTCTATATCGATTAATTGAAATAAAGCTATTAAGTAGCCACATTGTCATGTATATATATAATAAAATGCTTTACAGTGTTATCCGATTTCAAACATACTTTGTTAACATAACTTATGCAGTCATTACAATGTATCTGTGCCTGATATGCTTTTCAAATGTCGCAAGCTCTTCATATGATGGCCCCTAAGCAATTATTCGATTAATTTGCTACTGCACTGCCAATACCTCAACTTCGCACAGGGTTAAACATCCTGAACGACGAAAAATGCTGATGTACCTATCAACAGATTTTTGAAACAACAACATATACAATTTTGTTGTATATATCATTTGCAATCATACATCACCCATTACAAACATCCTTCTATAAAATGAGTGTTCATTTGTTTTTTTTTGTTCATTTAATGTATTTCAAAAATATTTATAGCGTTCTCATAACGCTATAAAAATACGGTTTGATTTTCTTAATACTCTTCAAGTTTTGCTGAGGAAAATGCAGGACTGTTTCGAAGTAACTGATTTCATTTGACATTTCATATCATATTAAGGCTTATCTCAAATTGGACTACGATGCTAGGTCGTACTTAAATTGTTCATTAGATTGATTGCATTTCAAGTAAATTTTTCATGATGTCATAATGCATTTTATATCTATATCAAACACTCATACCTTCCACGTTGTGGGGCAGTACATCTTATTGTAGCGTGCTCTGCCCGTCCGACAGGACCAGCGAAGTGTACACAAAGGGATTTGTGGTTTGCTTCTAGCGGGTTTGGGTTGTCAGTGGATACATTGATATCAAAGTCACTCAACTCTACATAATTGTCTAGACATGAATGAGAACAAGTTTCAAATGATAAATAATCCTTAGCAATTTCATATCAATGGCTTAATTATCATTAAGCTGAAACGTATAGCCATTTTTGGCATTGATAATAAATACATTATACCAAAAAGGTTTTTATCCAAAACGTGTCTGGCCATTATATGTTCATTGAAACTAACAATATTTGCCACATCGTTTTACGTTCAATAAACATCTCAATATATACAACATTTACAAAAAGTTAGTACTAGTATCTTATGCTGAGTTTAGTACTTTGTATGTATATTTGATTTTTTTATCGATGGCGCATAAATAAGAAACTACATGATTGAAAACTTTTAAAAAGTTTAAGCCTAGAATATTTTGGTTTATAAGTTAAATTAAGGAAAATGAATGGGCGGCAAAATATCAGAACCATTTTGACCAGAAACGGGAATGTCCGGATAAAAAACCATTCTGCTCGCTACTTCTTACTATGATCTCTGTTGACAATACCAACAGCGTACACTGTGTGTGTTGTTTCGAGGTCCACAGCCCACCTGACAAAAATTAAAAACCTACTGCCAACACGTATTCATAAAAACGTAGTTGTAGATATAACTATCTGATCCTTTAACCAATAAATGAGTGCATACAAGTTGCATAAACTCATTAACTCAAATTGAATGTGTGTTTTTTAATGAAGGGTTAAAATTTCTTAAAGCAATGTCTAAGAATTATTCATGTTGTTATGTATTCAAATCGACACAAATCCGTATCTGAAACACAATTCATAATTTGAGCCACTATGTTCATTAACTTCCCAGTGAAGTATCAACTTACCATTCGTTGGTACCGTGTTCTGTGTGCGAACAAGAATTATCATCATAGTTGGGACTGTAGTTGCCGTCAACTGCCCGTGATGAATCCCCACCCCATGCTATTGAACTCGTGTGTGTGTTCTTATTAAGTGCTTTGTTGCCTGAAATGCCTAAAAATGACCTTGAATATAGCTACATAGCTACAGTTTTTAATTTTTGTATATACTCATAACGACTTCAATTGTCGATGAATATTTGAAAGGAAAATGAAACCTTTACACCTACAGATGAAATATTGAAGTTTGCACATAAATATACTTTACTTAAACAAGATTATGAATAATTATCAAGCTCCAATTAAGATCTAATTACTTATTTACTCCAAAACACCTTTAACCATTTTGGAACATTTTATGATCAAACTATGCACGCATTTTAGATATCGAAGGCGTTCATCATGTGCTAGATGTTTGCCTTTTTTGCATGACTAAACGCCATTAAATAATATGCATATGTACAAATACGGCTTTAAGTGCTTAGCACTGAATGTGTTTGAATATTTGAAACTTGACTTAGCACGAGGCTTTCAACATACCTTCAATAAAACACAAGAAAGCATCCATTCGTACCATTACATTTTTCTGTTCCGCGCTGGTACTAATTATCCTCCCTGGACCCGTACTTGCCAATCCGAGCTCGCATCCATTAAGTGTCAGAAACGCTAAGCAGTCTGGGTGCCTAATAACATTAATGACATGACACTATGGGTATGATAATATATCATATAACTGTGTATTCGTTTTTTTTTCAAACGTGACCTAGGATGCAGGATGATGAGTGAAGGGAGACACATGCAGTGCGTATTCAGATATAAACAAATTAAAAAAACACAACTTTGACAAAATACATTTACATATTGACGAAACATAGACAAATCATGGAAAACACGGACAAATCACGATTTAATATGGATCTATATCTTCTATTTATCGTCACATTGTATCTACGCCATACATATATGGGCCAGACGTTACACTTGATGGATATATATAGATGTTATAGAGAGCTTCAGATTTAATTAATATCGTTCGCATTGTCCTTGCTATTTCGATTCATCTACATATTTCCCTTTCTTATTTGCCATTGTGCGTAATTCATTCGCCTCGATACACAGACATGCTGTCGTGCTCAACATCCTGTCCAATCCAAATTGCAATAGCTCTAATATCTTTTCTATGATATATCGAGTTTATAAAAATGCCTTTAAACATTTTTATACATTTCGACAAATAATTTTCAAAGAGGAAAATAACGCCTCATCATACTTTTGCTTATGTTTATTGCCATTAAATTTTGAGTCGGCTCTGACAGCATAAAACATTTAGAAAATGCCAAAAATATAATGAAAATGAGATTTCCGAAAAAAAAGTTTACGGTATACATCTTCATAACGTGCTGCGTAAAACACATCACTTTTTGTCGTGTTGACAAGAATGCCATCATAAAACAAGAAAAAATTGTCATAAATTCTTTTTTTTTATTTTCATTTTTTTAATACATTATAGCATGCTTATATTAAATGCCATTCAAATATGAGCAGGATCTGCTAACATTGAAAAAGTAAATGTTTTTTTTAATCGCCAAAAAGTTTCATATACATTTTCATGTCATGCTGCGCGTGCACATCAATTACTCTTACCCACCCATTATCCGTTCTATGAGTCGTGTTTTCAAAATGGCAAACAAAAATTTAGAAAAACAATTATCCAAAATTAATCTTTTAAGATATGATAACTTCACTAACAAGGCTACATGCAGAAAGGAATGAGCTTGATCCGACAAATAGTTTATGAGATATGGTGTTTACAAATAGGTGTTAGGGACAGACAGACAGACAGAAAATCAAACGGACACACCTCATTCCCATGTCCCCTGCACTTTGGGGGACCATAAAGGCATCTGTACATTTGTTTCGTTTTAGTTCCAACCGTTGGGTGGAATACACACATGTAACACATATTATGTAATAGTTATAGACAATAAACGCGTTGTTATAGCTTTCAATCTGTGAAGGTAATCAATGTATCGATTCGACGGTGCATATGAATCTCAGTAGGCTTTTATTTGCTGCTAAGTCCTACTTATAGACATTGGACACCATATCAAATACTATGGAATACGTTAACTTCCTCGGGGCTATCATGTTTGGCATGAATCCTAAGTATTGCGGATTTTGAATTTATATATTTGTCTCTTTTTAATGTTTATATTCTTTCTCTCTCTGTCTCTCGCTCTCTCTCTCCCTCCCTCGGTCTCTCTCCTTCGGTATCTCTTACATTTTGTTCATTTATTCCATCTCTTTTTCTTACTTTCTTTCTTTCTTTAACTGGCTAGATTAAGATGTCGTATTTCATTCTCCTCCTCCTCCTTAAGTGAAGATATGTGTACTTCCAATGAACGAATCACATGGCTCAAAATATGATTTTCATAATGAAAATACATGTTGATGAATTGCGTTTGACATATTGAAATCATAATCGTTAAACGTTATCATAACCCAAATTTCATAAACTAATCTGAAATGTTCAGCAAAGTTTCCAAAGTGCTGCAGCTTCGGACATTTTCAATCGACAGACACAATCAACTTGACGTTTCAGACCTTGATTGATAGGTGTATAAATTTCAAAGCTCAATCTCAATTAATTCACACAAAGGGAGGAGAAAAGTCAAAATCGACAATTTTATAGTGACCTAGAGAATGTAAGCCAATCGACATGATGGACGAGGCACGGCTTTAAACGTGTTTGACATTTCAAAGCACAAGCCCAATTTCTCCAACTCGCGTGTACAAAGTTCCCTACGTCAAGTGTGGTAGTCGGACGGACGGACAGACGGTCTAATAGACGGCCCAACAGACAGAGTGACACACGGCAAGCTCAACCATATATCACCTCCTTTTACATGAGATAATAACTGCGACAGCTAGTCAGCTGTTAATTCATATTTTCTTACCAAAAGCATGCAGTTGAGAAACTTTCGTGCTCTTCCTGTACAAATCGAGCATGATTCAAATAATCTTGGACAAATGGTGAACCATCTGTAATCCCTGCTCTTGTTTGTAAGATTTCGCCCGAAATAGCCCTAGCATTAACAGCAAGCATTTATCCGCCGCATATATCGTTGGCTCCAATTGAAATTAACTTAAAATGCAAAATTGTTAATACATTTAAGAAAAATATATCAAATTCTCCCATTTTAGAATTATAAATGTTTTATGATGATGTATCCTCTAAATGCTGGCTGTCGACTGTGTTTTATCCTCGTGTTTTTTTTCCTCGCAAGCTCAGCCAAGTCCGTAGAAAAGTTCAAAAAGAATTTGATGAACACCACCAAATAACGCCACATTCAGGTTAACACTTTTCTTATTCTGTCTTATTCTACCAACAAGCGACGAATATCAGTCAAAACTCTTAACCTCGACGATGTTATTACAGAACTGATACATAAATCCAGGATATATCAACAGAGTACAAAATATCAATGCTGTTGATGCAATTGATTTCACATCATTTACGTCGAATAAGCAAATAAAGTCTATCATGGGTCAAGAACAATAGATGTCTGGCAATGCACAAACAACGGTGGAGCAGCAAAACATAACCCGATTTCTCTTATCAATAATTACACTCTCATTTACCAATGCATCAGTTGGTAATTTACTCAAATATTTATAGAATATAAACTGCCAATATAAACTCGCTTAGGACGGAAAGGGAGATAAAACCCAACAAAGTGACATATGTTTGCTTTTTCTCACCCGTCAACCATCAAATATGTCTTTAATGTCTGGTCAATCATATTTTTACCAATACTCCAATATCATGAAATATATACATTACATATTATAACAATGTAGGCTCGATGGTGTAATCTATGATTCAATCGCTTTGATTTATATCTTACTTCATTAGCCATTTTGGATAATTTTTAGAATGTAACTCACACGCTCCCAACATACACACACACAAACACACTTACACTTACAGAAAGTGTATGCCCTAAATATCAGTGTATTATTATATTTAATTGAATGTAATCTGAATCTAATAGAAAACTCTGTATAGATAGTGAATATTAAATAAGTTTTTATTACCGAACCAATTCGTCTATTTAGAAAGGCACATAATATGTTGATTAGTTACAAGCCTATCTAACATACTTGTTTGTTTCATAGACGGCATGATTGTGTCAATTTGATTGCGTTATATTGCTGCGTACAAAACACAAATATGGGGGTTCAGAGGAAATGGTGTATTACCACGAGCGCTATATGTTTATAAAGGTTTCATCAAAAGAAGATTATTTCCCTGTTGCGTATCCAAGCAATATGTATACTTCCAGCGTTGCTCTTGAGGCATAATAATAATTTAAATGTATAAAATACCGGTTATTACACAACAAAAAAAATTATGAGCTTAATAACATTTCATTTAAAACCTGACGCGTTTCGGGCTTAGGTGTCGTTTTTTTAAATAAAATTTGATAAACACATTTATACTGTTTTCTTTATGTTTTTATAGGACCACATCATTCTTTTGATAATGAATAATGTTTTGAAGCTTTGAAGAATGTTTTGAAGCTTTGGGTTAGTATTATTAAGAAAAAAGTTACATACCCAAACCGACGTTTGAAATCAGAGTAAAGTTATTATCTATCATCCTTTCTGTACCCTTATTAATTTTTTGTGTGATTATATAAATTCCGATATTTATACTACTAAACAAGATTCAGACGCAATAGAGCTCGCCCGTGGCGGTAGAACAATTGCTTGTCATTGGATAGTGATAGGCATCAAACCTCAAAATAACAATGCACAAAATGTAAACGCTCAGAAACTTGTAAAAAGCGTTACATGGCAGGAATGACATTTACAGCAATTCCTACCCGTGAAACATCAACTATGTACTATATTATGGAAGTAAGTGGCTGGGGTCTAATGAACTAATCGATGCACTACACCGACAATAATACTGGTCATGTAAGCAAGCATCATATGAAACTATTAGAGAAACAATGAACGAACCAGGATCTCGTAGAAAGTCATGGAAAGGCTAGAAGAAGGTTTACTGGGAAGTATTATGTAGCTTGTAGCCTTCAAAATACATCGAAACCTGCAGCCACACCAGGAAAAGGTCCATCGCCACAAGCGGCCCCGCGACACAAGCCATATTAAGTTATTTTGAAAAATACCACATCAACAAAAAAACTCGTTTTATCAGAAACAAATTCAAATGAATAGCAATATTTATTGAAATATAGATAATAATTCATAGATGTGATATAATTAGAAATATTGAAATACAAACAAGTACAGACATTCCTTTAAAGCATTTAACATATTTAACATATGTTTTGTTTATATATTTTTTTATAAACTTCTTCCTACTAAGAACCATTTTTCTAAAATCGATCAATCCATCACGTATGCTATATTTTTACATAAATGGCGGTATATTTTAAAGTATACAATGCAGATTCACAAACAAAAATAGTTGTTTACTAGAATTGATATTATTGAGGCGATACATTTCCACAAACTAACATAACTCTAATTTATATCATTTTATTCTAACCAAAATGCTTAAGTGTATTACAAAAATAATTGATTCATATGTAGGTAACATCTTTACAATTTTATTTGAAAAAAAAACATTTGTTTCATTGTTTTAACAATATCCTTAACGAATTGCAGTTGGTAAGTGAAATTACAACGGCTTTAATAACCATATAAAAAGTTTTAACAATCATCTTTATTGTGTCAAACTTAGAATATAGATAAATTCTTTTAAACATTCTTGCAGTCAAATCATCAACAAGGTATTAACTGTCTCGCAAAACCCATATGGTCATAAACAGTCATATCCTTTAAAAGTTAATTTCCCCATCTGGCCATCATTAGTCCTAGCTGTTGTTTTAACAAATGCATTGTATAGTTACTGGACAGCCAATACCTCAACTTCACACATCGATAGAATTCCAGAGAGAAGAATGCTTACGAACCTTTAAAAGAAACATAAATGGTTAATGGGCCATCAATAAACACAAACTAGTTTTGTGAGAGCCGTATATTAACATATTATCAATTTTTTAACATTGTGTTTAATGATTTGGTATGACCATTTATCTAAGAACTTTACTTTTCCGTGTATGAATGTATTCATTATATATTTTGGAAATCGGTAAAAAACATACTTATTTCTCTTATTAAGATTGGAACACTAAATAAGTAAATTTGTAGTAAATTTGAAATACTACATTGTGTACATACAACGATCAATTATTTGAGCATAACCATACCTTCCACGCAATGGCACATAACATTTAATGTCGACCTGCTCTGACGGTCCCACAGTATCTCCGTAGTGTGCACAAAGTGAGGTGCTGTTCGCTCTGAGGGGATTCGGATCGTCGATGGATACATTTATTTTGAAGTCATTGAGTCGATCGTGACTAGCTTCAAAAAGAAGAGACATATGGATTTTCTTTTCAAAGTAAACGCGAGCTATTTGTTAAAGAGTGATGTTTCATAGGGTTCATATGTTTAATGCAAGTTCAATTGATATCAGTACGATTTCTTATGAAATAAATGAACAGTTAATAGACAACGAACGTCAATCTATTTAAATATTCCATATTACTTGAGACTTGCAATAGGATTATTATTAAATCTAACAATGTACATTTTGACGGAAATATGTGACTACTTTTAATGAGATATCTATCAGGGCTATAAAGTCCGTTGTATCATATACGAATGTATATAGCATAGCAACTGTGTGCCTTGTCTGACCATGACCCACAAACTTGCTAGAATTTTCTATGTTCATTAAATAATATGTGCTTAACTCTATATTCCTTAAACTATATCAATTATTACGTGAGTTGTATTGGTTAGAGTGATAAAAAAGCCTTACATTCTCGGTTAAGAATGCTAATTGCGTAAACTGTGTGATTAGCCTGAAGGTCAACAGCCCACCTAACGGAATAATACAGCACTTTTTGTGAGTGAGTTTTTATATAATTGAAAGATATATCTTGAGAATATCATGTTTCAAGAAGGAGTGGAACATTGTTTATGCATATATTCATTAAGACTCGTTTTGATATCTTAACTATAAATATTGAGCCATACCTAAAGTAGATTTAAGCGAATCATTAAATATAAGACAAAATATAAATAAACTGAATTATTTTTTTTTCATATAAAAACTTTTTTTTCGAAATTGAAATAATTGAAATAACCCTTACCATTCATTATTTCCCTCATCTGTTCGCGAGCAAGAATAATCTGACCACCTAGTACTGTAACCTCCATCGATTGCCCTAGACGAATCTCCTCCATACATTATAGAGCTAGAGAATGCGGGTTTGTTGAGCGCCTTGTTGCTAGATAGATCTACAATTAGAGCAATGTTATGTGTATATGAAATAAATAATACAAAAATGATTTATAACGACGCACATAATCTTGAACAATATTGAATCTATTTACTCTTGCTTTTGAGTTGATTATTTGTTATGATTATTTAATATATGAAATGTGACATTATTTTTGTTAGAAATGCCACCAAAAATAAAGTTTTACAACATTATTCCGACCCTATTTAAGAAACAATCATTCAACTATTGAAGGAACCTTATTGCATTCATGTTAACGTATTGATATATAATTGCAAGTTCTTAAATATACCATCAATAAATCGTTCTAATGCATCAATTCGAATCATGACGTTGTTCTGTTCATAGTTTGTTCTAATACTCCGTCTTGGACCCGTAGTGTTCAGTCCAAGTTCACATCCATTTACTTCTACAGATGCCAAACAAGCTGAATTCCTAAATAAATATTACAATAATTAAGCAAAATGATCTCATGATTATAATCAATCTATACGAAAACAGGAATGGCTGTTATCGAGGGTTGGCCTGTCCCTCAATATTAATAGTTGATTCTTTATGGAATAAACCAGAAAGACTTAACTCTTATATGTTATGTTTCGCAATAAAACGTCTGAAATTACCGAAACTTGTTTGCAATAATTATAGCTGTAGTAAGAAAACTCAAAAAGAATATATTTGCTATTCTATTTGCAATGCTCGATAAATCACTTGATTTTGATCCAAGAGGTAGATCAAGAATTGACCTTAAATAGATAAGGGAGATTAAGCGCCCATTCGTTTAAGGAGAATCGTGGTTTAAAATACAACGCTTGTTTATTGCAAATCGTCAGAATGTATACTGAAAGTTATCATAAATTCCGGTTAAGAGTCTGGCCGCCTCGAAAACGGTTTTGAGCGTTTGTCCTTTACAAACAATGTCATTTAATGCATTCCTTATGGGATACTCAAAAACGCTTAACAACGCAACAATTAAGGACACTGCCTCGCCGGTGTTACGGTCAGGAAAAAAAACCCTGGTCAAATAAACCTGTGGGGTTTTCGTGACTGCATTCGCATGCGGGCAGGAAAACCTGCCTGGTCACAGAAACCCCTGTCGCCTTATCTTTATCTGTTAAGGAAATATAAGAGCGATGTTTTTGGCGACTAAATGCTTTAAATATTGGATATAAAAATTCAATAACTCTGAAATGTTATTCAAACAATATTTATGACAATAATGTTTATGAAAGTATAGAAGATAATTCTGAAGTCCCCATAACTAAAATAATTTAAGAAAACTAAATGTCATTTTTATATCAACCATACGCTATTTTTATGAGAAAAAAATAATAATAGCAATACTTTTAAGAATGATTATAATAAGTATGATTATAATAACCTTTATGCTCATTTAACTTGGATCGCTGATAAAACTAGGGCTTATCCCTTTGGTTATTGCCAAGTGGTAAGGTTAACCTTAAAGTCTTTAGGTCAATGAATACTCACTCAACTAAATCGACTTCATATTACAATTGCAATTAATACACAGAGAAAAAAGATGTTGAAAAAATATTATTCTGACTGTTAATATTCAATGAATTGTTCTGCTGTTATACCAATTAATGTTTATATATTATGACCTATATTATGACCTAGTAGTTCATGACCGAATGATATGTGTATACAAATTATATTTATTAAATACTTTACATTGAATTTACATTTACTTTACATCGGTTAATTTGAATAGAAATATTTAAATTATATTCATCCCCCAAAATTATTTCCTGATTTAATATTTTTCATTAAAGTCTATTTCAGCGTGTTATGTTTACGTTGGATGAGATAGTGCCTCTAAATACTTAAATAAATACGATAAGGCGATGGGGGTTTTTAGCCAAGGGTGAACTTCATGTTTTTCTCGTTGGGCAGGAAAACCTGCACCGTCTCGTGATTATTGATAAAACTAAAAAAAACCTCGAGAATGTGAGACTTTCATCATGTTTATAAAGAACACATAGCGAAAGGGGGGTTTTTAAGTAGGGCGGGTTTTTCTGACCGTAACACCGGGCAAAAACGTTATATTGTGTTTTAAATATGGATGACGTTCAATATTTCAAGGGGTTTATCCGAATGCAGCTTATTATAATAACATATTGTTACTTACCAAAAACATGCAAGTGTACAGCTTTCATGTGTTATTTGCACAAAACGAGCCTGATTTAGATAGGTGTTGATAAATGGCGAACCGTCTGTTATCCCTGCTCTTGTTTGCAAGATTTCGCCAGGAATAGCCCTGGCATCAACAGCAAGCATTTCCCCGCCACATGTTTCATCGGCTCGAATTGAATTAAGA
>LQRL01098770.1:0-28222 GCA_001703475.1 Hydroides elegans
AAAGCTTAGGGCCTAGGACTGAACCTTGTGGAACTCCACATAATATTGTTAATAGATCAGATTTATAATCACCAATTTGAACAAATTGTTCTCTATGCTCCAAATAGCTTTTTATCCAGTTATTAGCTTGACCACGAACACCATAGTGTTCTAATTTAGAAAGCAAAAGTTTGTGATCTATTGTGTCAAATGCTTTACGCAAGTCTATGAATACGCCTATCGCAATCTTTTTATTATCTAACGACGTGCTTATTTCTTCGATCAGTTCTATCAGTGCCGAAGAAGTTGAACAGCTCGATCGGAAGCCATACTGACTATCACTCAAAATTGTGTGTTTATCTATAAATGATTGGAGGCGGTTATCAAATAACTTCTCCAAAATTTTTGAAAATTGAGATAGTAGAGAAACAGGTCTATAATTATTAAAGCTCTTTTTGTCTCCAGATTTAAATAAGGGTATGACCTTTGCTGTTTTCATAAGATCAGGGAAGACACCACTCTTAAACGATAAGTTGCAAATATAAGTGAACGGTTTGACAATATGATCAAAAACCTCTTTTAGCAAATTCATCGAAAGATTATCACAATCTTGCGAAACTTTATTTTTACAAGACTTAAGAACTTTAGTAACTTCGCTTTCTATTATTGGGTTTAAGAACATACAAGACGTATTTCGATTATTCATAAATTCCGCAAATGTTTTCTCATGATGGCCCTTTATATTTCGGGCAAGATTTGGCCCTACGTTTATAAAGAAGTCGTTAAAACCATTTGCTACATTTTTATGACCTTTAATAGATTTACCGTTGCTCACAAATTCTAATGGCACCATGATTTTCGAGCGTTTCTTTTTAATAATATCATTTATGACGTGCCAAATTTTCTTTGTATTGTTTTTATTAATTTCCAAGAGGGTAAAATAATAATCCTTTTCTGCGCACCGTAGTATTGTTGTCAGTTTGTTTTTATATGTTTTATACTTTGCTTCAGACTGTGTAGTCTTGTTTATAATAAACTTTTTATATAGCATATTTTTCTTTTTGCATGCATTTACCAAGCCTTTAGTCATCCAAGGTTTAGTATCAGAGTTGTTTTTGTCTCTTACTTTAGTAACGGGGAAGGATGTTTCATATATATTTTTGATGGCTGTTATGAACTTGCCGTAGGCTTCATTCACATCGTCGCTTGCAACGACGTTGTCCCAATTCTGATTTATCAGACTGTTTTTAAAACTGTTATAGTTGTTCTTAGTCATTTTTCTTTTATACTTATAAGTTGGATGATTTGGTAGAACCTTTCTTTGGTTTTCGATGGCACAAACAACGGGAAGATGGTCGGATATATCATCACAAATCAAGCCGCATTTATGGTCTTGTGTATAGTTATTTGTAAAGATATTATCAATTAATGTGGCAGCGTGGGAACAGATACGTGTAGGCCTAGTAATGGTCGGGAATAACCCATAACTATAAAGCATTTCCATGTATAGTTTAGTACTTTTGTTATTTTCCATTTTTAATATGTCTATATTGAAATCACCACATAAATAATAATGTTTGCTTAATTTGATTTGCTGCAAAATTTCTTCTATTTTACTTGTAAATTTATCAACATCAGAACCTGGGGTTCGATAGACACATGAAATGATTTTGTTTTTGGAATTTGGTATTATCAATTCAATTGTTATGATTTCTAGCAAGTCATCTATAGCAATTGAAAATGTATCAATCTTCATGGACTCTAGATTTTTGTTTATATATAATAGCACACCACCGCCCCTCTTATTTGTTCTTGGTGTGAAATACATATCATATTCATCTAATTGATAATCCGTGTTATTTGTGTTTTCATCAAACCATGTTTCAGATATAGCAATGACGCTGTATTCTTCTTTTGTGTTGCAAATAAGGCTTTTAATTTTACAAAAATTTGATTTCAGACTTCTAGCATTAAAATGAATAAGTGAAAATGCATTGTTATTATCATTAAGGTAAAAGTCAATCTGATCGTTCGTAAGATATTTACATTGTGTGTCTAATTTCTTAATAGGGTTAGCTTTACAAGTGAATTCTAATTGAGTATCTTCATTTGTTTCGCTAAGGGAAATGTTTTGACAATTTTTGTAGAAATAGAACGTATCTTCATTAATATCTAGATCTGAGTTTACCCAGAGAAATTCTTCATCTGGAAGGGAACTATATGGGAATATATTTGAGCATGATGGACAAAAGTAATGTATATTTGCATCACTGAGCATTCGTAGGGAACTTTTCTTTAACTTTCCACAGACTCTATGCGTCCACAAATTACATAATTCACATTCAACTGCGTCTGTGGTTACCTCTTTTTTACATACACTACATGGGTATTCGATAGCCATTTTGATAGATCATATAAATATTCATAATAGTACATCTAATAAGAAAGAACTACACAACTACTCTGTGATACTATGCATACAAATTTCACCGATATCAATACTAGAATATTAACAAATAAGAGACATATAATGTAGATGAAATATTGTTCGTATTTAGCCATGGTATAAGTTAATTAAACTTTTTGAGTTCATCTAAATTTGTGACAGCGGCAATTTTAGAATTCTCGCCATCTTGACTAAATTTGATGAAGACACGACAATTTCTTGTCCACGTCGACTCTATTTTCTTTTGTTTTCGTAGTACTCGTGCCTCTTTTGCAATTACTGCGTTTTGTTTTGTTAAATGTTCGTTTATGTAGATATTTGACCCTTTCAGGTGTTTCGCGTGCTGTAGAATATTAATTTTGGTTTTTCGATTACAAAGTTTAATAAGAATGTTCGATTTTCCGTTTTGGCCCCGTTGCCCAAGGGTGTGACATGTAGATATGTCCGACTCTGAGATGGGGATGTTGTACTCTTTGAGCTTCAACACCACACTTGACTCTAGAGTCTGCTGCTCTTGCCTGGGGGCATGCTCATTTTGATCTGCTGAGTTGCTACTTCCAGCGACTCGTGCATATGAGCGATGTTGGCACTCAATTCCACTAATGACTAGATTATCTAGTCTTGTGGTTTGTTCGAGTTCGTGTATCCTGCTTTCGAGAGTGTTTATGGTGCTGTCCCTTTTTTTAACTTGAACCTTCAAGCTATCTATTTCTTTCTGCATTTTCTTCATTTGCACAGACTGTTTACACAGGAATTTGAGCATGTCATGATTAGACGCTGTTTCAATATTTATGCCCTCTATTCTAAGCTCATCTTCCTCCGCATCAGTGTCATTGTCTGAAACAGGAACACTCGGGCTGACAGTTTGCTGGGGGTTACTTAGATTGATGCTGTTTGATCTGGTCGAAGTCCCAGATTTAGGTTTTTTCGGAGCCATTTTCTGCACAAGTGTGTTCGCATATCAAATAAGTATACCCCTCTTACCAGACTTTCGTATGTAATACAAACAACTTAGTTAATCCAGTGTTGATCACTTGTTATACTATCCAAAATATTATGTCCACTTGTGATTTCAAAATATAATATTCACTGATAAAATCAAAGTTGCTGTTTACATTCCGTTTGTTTACAATCGCTGGTTTTCAATCTATTTCCGGGTTTGTAAAGTACACTTTTTTAGCGATCGGCTAATTATAATTTATATCCAGACATATAAAAATGGTGTTATGACTTTAATACGTTTGTTGACGTATCCATTCATTATTTATATTTTGTGAAAAGTAGTGTTTTTCTCGATAAATGTTTCCATTTTTAAAAAGGCGCCCACTGACAGCGACCTTGACCTAGCTTTTTTAATATTTTTTTTTTCTAAACTGTCGTGACCAATTGCCTACAATTGCCACTAGACCGACCAAATCGTTCAACAAATGACCAAAAACACATCTGTATTTTCTCAAGCCTCTTTTGTGTTTTACAAGCGGTGGGCGTTTATAATGGCGTTTATGATCCTGTATTATCGCTCATGTCAAATTATGTTATGCCACGTACCAATTTAGCTTTATCAATAAAATGAATGCAATATCAAGTATTATTTATATTAAATGAAAATAGTGTGCGAAATATAAGGAGCACTCCTCTAATCTCTTACTTTGGACCTGCTCTTTTAATGTTTTCAGAATGAAACTCAGTTTATTAGCCTCTGAGAACCAGTGAAGTTGATTATCCATCTATGCTGGTAACCAACGTGGGGTTTCACACAAACTGGTGACAAAGGCGTGGTTGCTTTCGTCGTCACAAGGCCACGTTCATTAAAAAAAAAACTTTCAATTATAAATCTTTGATAGTTATATATTATGCCTTCAAAATGCGTTTTCAAATACGATAACATTCGTATCTTTTATCTTATTTTAGCTCGACATAATTTTTAACATTTAGTTTTTTTTTTAATCTAGAGAAGAGCACCTCACGAGCGGTTCCCCAAAAAGGTGTTCCCCACCAAATTCCAGCTGGCTTAGAAAAATTGGAGAGTTACTTTCTAGCTTGGAGATTTTAGCAATTTGAGGAAACCCTTTTTTGATGTTTTTTTTTTTTTGCAATAAGTAATGAGAATAATTATTTTGAAACGGATAAAACTTACTTGCAATTGTCTGATAAGCTGTATTTTTTTGTTTGCAAAATGTGAAGGATAATTTGGTAATATTCAACATTTCAATTTTCGCAAAAGGTGTTCCTTTTCAGCTCCAAGCTGGCTAGAAAAGGAGAATCAGCCCAGCTGGCTTGGAAAAAATGAACACCGTTTTGCAAAATTTGAATGTTCGAAAGCCATTATTTTGTTGTCATCCATGATTGTAATGTTGGTTTAAGGTGATATTACAACTTTTTGAAAAATGTGTCGTGAGGTGCCCTTCATCTAGAGAACGTTATCAGATTTTACTAAAATGTGTTTTTTTTTTTTGTTTATAAATGCCCCTGAATATATTTTTATGTTTTCTAGATACCATATATAAAGCATGATATAGCTATAACAATAATAGTGATCCATCAGAATGCAATTGTTTTTCATATTAACTTTTTTTATATAAACTTTTTTTTAATTTTGCTGTTACTGAATTAATCGACGGTTCTTTTCGACCGTCTGTCTATTAGTCATTGAAATTGCCGATTTATTTTTATTTTGTAAACGTTGGTTAAGCTTTTAATCTAGTTTCCGGTTAGAAATTGAGTTTGACAAGGTGATCTTCTTCCCGCATTGTTTTTAATTATATTTAGTGTAAAGTTCCTAACCATGGGTATACTTATAGAAAATCATGAAGAGAATAAATATAATTGATACAAGCACTAAAATTGGGGTGATTGCCAATGTCACAACTTTATTTAACATTTCTTGGCCCTACGCATTGCATTAAACGTAATAATGCTTTCATATTTTGTATCTAATCTAAAAGTAAATAAAAAGATTTACAAAATTGTTGGTAGGTCAAACTACGGAAAAATATTCAAATATAAACTATTTGATCGATGCTAATCCACAGAAAATATTTAAATTATGGGTATACATTATAACTATGATACAGAATCCAGCTCACTAAATTTAAAAAAAAATGTCTTAATGTAGGATGAAAAGATGGATGATTATGTCACCTAAACCTTTTCGCTCGATGTATAGTTTAGGTGAAAATATTACTGATTTACCCAATATTTTCAAGCACAACTTTCTTGCAGAATATATCCAAAAATAAGATACAAAACTCATCGTGAACAAATTGACGGTGAATCATCTAAAAATGCATTTGCAAAATAAATATATGAGGGGTCATATTATATTAATATACATATTTTTAAAATCAATAATGGTGTCGTAATGGATGCAATCTCGTAAAAAAAAATAACCTTAAAACTATATACCTAATTTCTTATGTCAACTAGCATGTTTTCAGCTATACTAAAGTAGTGAAAAAGTTTAACAACAACACTCAAACCCAAATAGTTGTCATTATTTAATACGTACGAAAAATTGTCACCATTTCACATGGATATTATCTAAACGCACTTACTCGTCACATATGAAAAAAATAATTATTCAGGTTATATAGAACTGTGGCGTTGAGCCAATATTGTATCAATTGATACGCAATGGATGGAAATATGTATAAAAACTAAAAAACTGACACAAATAGTTAAACATACATTTTTAATCCCAAACTTATGCATAAAAAGTGATCCAACTGATGTTATCGTTTCAAAGTTCGATCGTTCTGTCGCGGCACGTTGTAAAGCGTGTAATGAGGACATCAATATCATTCATGTATTCTATAATGGTAAGAATGTTATAATATTTTGGAAGCTTCTTGAAAATTGAGTAAAACGAAACTTAATAATCGAGGTTATTGGTAGTTTAAGCGTTGATGTACTTAAACACATTGGCTGGGTAACCGACTATGTGTTCCCCAAAATATAAACATACACATATGTCATATGAAGAAAGTAAATGTTTGACTTAAAGCCTCTGGCACGGCTGTTTAGAACTGCCCCTTTAGATTTTTTTGGAGCCAACTAATCCCTTGCTCATCACAACCCCTTTTTGTGGATAGTTTTTATTTGCATAGGCTTGTAATCGTGCATTTTTCTTAAAATTGGACAACTTTACACATATTTTAAAACATGTTACCACATTGGTATTTTCAAATTTATTTTTGCAATGATATATTCAGTATGTTCTTAAATCAGCTTTATATTTCACTTACCCCCTCCAACTCGATTAATGCATGAAAAAATGAGCTAGAATATTACCTTATTTTGGCAAAATTTGGTTATTGAAATTAAGATTTTCCTTAATTTTGAATCACAGTTTTTTTTATTGTATTTCGATATAGAAATCAATAATTTTTATATGGTTAAATTCAGTGATTATTCGACTTTATAATGATACTAAATTCAATATAATACATAATAAAAATCTTAGTTATATCCCACGGTAACTGCATTGTGTTTTTCAAAATTCGTCATAGACTACAGAGCTTCGGTCATTACACTTTATTTGAATTATTTGAGCAAGAAAAATATCAGTATATATAGTCCAAATTATAGTCCAAATTATATAGAACAATTTATATACTATCAAAATCGATTCAATTCGAGAATTAATTTATTTCTTCAAAGTCGTCTGCTTAATATTGATAAATATTGTTTAAAAATATTGTTTTTTGTAATATAAAATTCCCATTTTCAGTTGATACAAATTTAAACGAACATCTAAGATGTCATAAAATTGAAGACATTATGGGAACATGAAAAGTAAATTGCAATTCATTCAATAAGGTGTCTAAGAGTTCAATGAAACATACTTTCACGTCTGTGCTCTATAACCATGTACTACTATTAAGCCGATTATATGGACTGTCACCTTTGAAGTGAATTAGACTAAACCAAATGCTATGATCATCCTAAGTAATCTTTTCTTTTATCTTCCTGAGATATAAGATGGATTATTTCAAATGAGAAAGCAAAAAATAGAATTTGACAAAACAATTGTCTAAGAGTCAATGCGATTCATAGTTTTGCATATGAATATGTAGTAAAAAGTGTATTAATTTGTCAGATAGGCCTTATGTTCATCGGCATGGTTTGTAAATAAATTGAGATGGAGGGGTATATCACTTTCACCATTAGAATAAGCTAATTTTAAATGTAATCATATATTAATTTCAAGGGAAAAGCAATGTGGCAACCATTTTAAAACACGCTGTAAAGACAACCAAAAAATGAAATTTCAGTTCGATTTTATGCATAAATTTCCGAAAACATGCATGGTTAATCCTATGCAAACAAAAAGGGGGTTGAAGACTTAGAGGCATCGTTGGTAGTTCCAAAAAAACTAAAGGGGCAGTTTTATATAGAGAATAAACAGCCGTGCTGGTCAAATCAAAATGTAATCATAAATGCAAATGAATTAAATACATGTATGCATAAATTTCAGTGGAAGTTGCTATCGTTCGTTTTACCTGTATAAATCAATTGACTTATTTTTTTTTATAAATAAGTAAATATTTTCAATCCTTTTGGACAAGCCATGCATAGCGCCCCTCCCTCCCCCACTGCAACGTCTGTACCAAACATATATGCATGGGTTACCTAATGATAATGATCCTGTGTAGTTTGCACTCGTTATGGTAACATAATGATAACGATCCTGTGTAGTTTACACTCATTATGGTAATTTATTTACAATCATTTTAGACAATTTTGCAATAACACATAGCGATAATCAATTCTAGATATCACTCTTGATAATGAACACTAAATGATAGTTCTTGATGCTAAGAAGAAAGACGCTATATAGTAATTGAACAAAACTGAACATGCATCATATATGATTTCTCTTCAAATAACAATTAAGCCCAAATATGAAATACTTGTCAAACTTTGGTAGTTAAGAATAAACCTCGTGTTAGGGCTTACCCAACAGAAGGTTTATGCCCTTACAACACAGGCTTCCGATGACCCACTTATCGAAAAAAGCATCAAGCTTTAAAATTTATGATATATATGTATTTTTTTGGGGGGGAGGAACACATCGAAATACACGGGTTGTTCTGGATTTTATCGCTAATAACGCCTCCATTGTGGCCAAGACCTTACCCTTCGCTCAAGGCAAACTGAGTCACAGAAGAAATCCACTCGGCAAAGCCATGTCCTTATCATGTCCCCTCGACGTCACTACACCACGTCCTATCTAAGTCGTCTACTGGGCCTGAATGAAAGTTTTTCAGACATAATTGTTATACTTTTAGACGTAACATCGCCGTCAACATCTGACATACAAAGGCCGGACGTAAAAAAATCCTCTAAGAACATAATTACGACGTCCTAAATTAGTCGGCTTATGGACGATATAAGAACGTCCTCTTATCGGACTGTATACGTATATGAGGGTCCCTGAATGAAAGGAATACAGCTTATTTAGTCGTTTATTAATTCGTCAGCATATCAACAAGCATTGCAGCATAAGTGACGCTATAACACCGGATGTAATCAATTAAAAGATGATAAATTAAAAGATGGTTTATCCAAAATGTAAATATTGCAACTTGTAAATCAGGAATTGAACATGTAAATTTTGTTTACTGAATTATCAGATCTTTGCAAATAAACTTATCAATAGTTTACGAAACTCGAACTTTAAAGCAGTCCATAATCAGGCATCACTGAAACATATGAATAAGAAAAAACATTTGAGCACAAATGTATATCAAAACTAACTATTATACACCAATTAATACAAATATGAAAATACAAAATACCAAAATGATCGAGTGCTACAAATAATTGTAAAAACCAGTCAAATATATATAAAAATATGATAATCAAAATTAAAAAGTTTTTTAAAAAGTTTATTTTATTTTGTGTAAAGTTTATTTTTGCTTTATTTGCAACCCGAAGGTTGAATTGTTTACAATATATATTTCACACACATTATACGATTTATATACTAAGAACACTTTGTTATGGTTATCGATCTGTGTAAGCAATCAATGTGACAATTTGACGGCGCAGGTGAAACTCACATGGGTTTCGATTGCTGCCAAGTCTTACAAATTTTAATTGCACACCATTGCAAAGACATATCGATAAATCCCTAGGGGCTAGCATGTTTGACATGAATCTTGGGGCATGACGGGATTCGAACTCACGTCCCTCTGATTCATGTTTGCTTGGCTGGCCAGCGCTTATACCAACTACGCCACCGTGCCCCCTTGAAAATGAAACTATAACAAAGGGCATATGAGTTTTGGAACTTAAACACTTGTAAATATAGTGTCAATAGCACTAGGTCGGACACGGCCGGATGTTGCGAGATTTCATATGAAGGTCTCCCACCTTCATATGAAATCTCCCAACATCCGGCCGTGAAACTGAAATAAAATTGAACAGATTTTGAATCCAAACAGCTCAACGGAATGAACATGAGCTATGAAACTGTCAAATGTTCAGGAATTGCACTGGACGGTCTAGGCTTCGGAACAGGTAAAAAATAATTAACCTTACGCAAAAACTGGATGCGATGAGTAAACCGATGTATATTTCGGGTCGCGGACTGGGATACGCGAAGGATAAAGATGCCTATTGGTGTGTCTGTTAACACTTTTATCAGTCTGCACTTCTTTTGTACAAAGTGTCGTACTTCAACTTGTCACAATCACATAATTCACAGTATTTTAATCGTTTCTTTGAATATTCAAATCAGGGTGACACTGGGAACTTGATGCGATATCTGATGGATTGCGATTGTCATCCATGTGTGCATATTGACCGGATTCGTGACGTTGCGTTTTGTGTCAATGACGTGATGAGGAATGTGCATTTGTGGTTTTCCGATTCGACTGATTCGACTGATCATTTCCAATGATGCTTTACAGAGCCCTGTCTTCACTGTCTCGTCGATTACGTGAAAATTGAGAGTACCATTCTGATTTGCAATAACACATTGTAATTCACAGGCTGCGAGAGTACGCATATCCATATTTGAATATTATATCAGTGTGATCCTTTCTGAGGTATTGATGGTAAATGGGATTCTCAAGAAGGGCACCCCACGACACATTTTTCAAAAAGTTGTTAAATCACCTTAAGATGGCATAACAAGTATGAATAACAACAAAATAATGGTTTTTGAACATTAAAATTTTGCAAAAAGGTGTTCATTTTTTCCAAGCCAGCTGGGCTGTTCCTCCTGTTCTAGCCAGCTTGGAACAGAGAAGGAACATCTTTTGCGAAAATTTAAATGTTGAATATAACTAAATTACTTATCATATATTGTAAATAGCAGTTAAGTATACAATTACAAGCAGGTTTAATCAATTTTGAAATAATTATTCTCAATATTTATTACGAAAATGAGGAAATTATTTAAAAAGGTGTTCCTAAATCTGCAAAAATCTCCAAGCTAGAATGAATTTCCTCAAAATTTCCAAGCCAGCTGGAATTTGGTGGGGAACACCTTTTTTGGGGAACAGCTCGTGAGGTACTCTTCTCTCAATGATTGCAGCAGCGTGTTCACGGAAATAACAGTACACTTAGCACATGAGTCAATTTTAAAGGCGAGACGGTTTTCAGATGTTATAGCTGTAATATGATTCTGGAATGTCAACTGCTCCCATAACATAGTGCTCCATGAGTTCTTCCTGTTGTTGATCACCATCATTGTCGATTTCATGCAGCTGTTGAGAATCGGTTTGCGAACGCCTCCGAGGTGTATATGGCCTCTGGGGTTATTATCGCTCACGGACAAACAAACTTTCGCAAAAGTGTGTCACACTTGTCGCACCTCCATACACAGGGCACTGTCTCACTGGATAATCTTCTTCGCAATATTTGCACTTCTTATAATCCTGACTTGGCGTGTATTTCTTGACTTTTTCTCTCTTTGACTGCATTGTCGCTTGGCGTAAAATCCAGATCATTGTTTATACCTGACTGTCAAAGTCTGTCATCTTGTGCATGATAGAATTCATGATATATAGCTCATGTGCATGCATTGTCCAGCGTCAAAGCGGGCTTCAGAAGCCTCCGGACGATGTCAGAGTGTATTCCACTTACAATGCGCGTATAAATTCATCCATTTTATCACCGAACTCACAACTTCCGCCTGGTTCCGTAAATCAACGAAATATGATTTAAAAGACTCGCTCGGGCGCTGGCGACAGGTATTTAACCGGTGTCGAAGGATTGTCAGATTTCTACGGCTCATTTTACACATTAATATCACCTATGTACATATTTGAAGTCTAAAATAGATATCCATCTGGACTATCTTATTTCAATCTGAAATCGAAGTATTTCCTACTATAAGTGGTCTAAAATCAGCAAAAAGGCGGGGGGTATTCGCAATGGTCGTAAACAATAAGTGTTTAGTTAGTAAGTTCGTCTTTTAAGAGAGGTCCTTATAACGCCAGAGTACGCCCCGACCAAAATACATTGTCCTTTCAACGTCATATTGCCACGTAAAATGAAACGTCAAATTTCAAACGTCATTAGTACGACATTGATAGTACGTCATAACAAGTGGGAAATGTCGAGTGGGAAATGTGAAAAAAAATGGACATAAAGAAAATACATAAAAACATATAAAAAACAGAAACCCTTATCAATATTTCAGTATGTATGCAGTAGTTGGCCCTCGGTACAGAATGAACACGAATTGGGACCCACTCGCCATTCAATCAGAAAGCGCTGCTGTTGCAGAGGGCTTAATCAAAGAGAAAGCTCTCCACTTACTCATCTCCCCTTTCTTCAATATACCATAATGGGATCATTACGCCTTTTGGCGATTTCAAAGGATGGCAACAAGCGCTATTGGGAAAATTGCATCGGGGACGGTGAATACAGTGTCCGTTGTGAAGGGACGACGGGAGAAAGGAGTAATGGGAAGTGATTGTTATCTTACACTATTGTTGTTGAAAATTGAAAAAAAAATGACACAATGAGGAATTGTAAAACAAAATGATGTTGAAAGGCTAATGAATGTTAATTTAGAATAATTTTTAATGAATATGGCGCTGTTCAAATTAAATTTAAACAATTTTGTAAATCTTTGTTGGGATAAAACAAAATAATTTTCATTTTATTTGACATTAGTTTACGTATATTCAGGCTGTTTTTCTTATCATGAAAATAATTTAACCTCGGGATAAAACCTACTGATTAGAAACGATTGACATTCAAACTTGTATCAGGAGATCCGTTTTTGGTTTTAGGGCCTGATAATTTCGAGTATTCAACCAATCAGGCTTTAAAGGTCGTCCAAACATTATTCTTGCAAAAAGGGCAACTATGCGCATATGCTCCTCTGGTATAAATTGGACGTGAATTCAGCGCCCTACCGCATTGGAAAATATGTGGATATTGATACTCCATCAATTTCAGGATATTGCTATTCTAATGAAGTTTTTAAAACTTATGTGTGTATAAAGATGTAACAAAGAAAGTGATAGCAGGACGTGAATTAACTCCGAGGTTTTTCCCGTATTTATAGGATTTTATATGTTTTATAAAATATATATATGAAATGGATATTTGTAACATTTTTTTTTCATGATTGACTAAAAGAATTATTTCTTCAACTTTGTGTAAATTGACACCAAAATGGCAATCTTGGTATTATTCATACTCTTGTTCATGTCAAGCGACCTGGGACATGTCACTGCAATCAGGAGATCACGTCAATCAGGCATCCTGGCTCATTACCCCACCTCTCAAAAAGACGACGCCACATTGGTACAAGACAATCATACAGTGCACAAATGCCACGGCATCAACCTCCCATCCATCTGTAAATGCGACAAGAGTCAGCATTTTCTAGACGTCGCATGTACGCATGCGCAATTGACAACGACGCCGAATATCGACGCAGGCGTACACGTGTTGAGAAAGCTGAATCTGGATAGCAACGCTATACAGTCTATAGCGCCTGGTTATTTCTATGATAATAAAGTGCAGCGAATATCGCTTGCTAATAATTCCATTTTGGCGTTGAATAATTGGGTATTTTGGGGCCTGGAACAAAGCCTCCAAAGGCTTAATCTTAGCTTTAATCGCCTGCAAAGCGTTCCGTCGGTAGCGCTTAGTTTGCTACAGTCATTACGAACACTAAGTCTAAGCGGAAATTATATTCGTGTTATCAATGATTATGATTTTAAACCCCTGGTACAGCTCGAGGTGTTAGCACTCGACAGGAATCCTATAACAGTGATAAATGACCATGCATTTGATGGAACTAATTTGTATAATCTCAACCTGGACTGGATACAGCTTGGGAAAGGAGTAAAAAACATCCCGACAAAGCATCTTATTACATTGAAAGGGATAACCATGGCAGGGACAGGGATAAATTATATACCGAGCGGTTGGTTCGTCAATTTAATGTCTTTAAGGTTTCTGAAGTTGGACAATAACAACATGACGTTCTTGCAACCACACTTATTCCGTCATATTTCAGGCACACTTAATAACCTTGATTTACACAAGAACAATTTCCGTAAAGTTCCAAAGGAAGCTTTACGCACTTTAGGGTTTCTTCGGATTCTCAAACTGAATGACAATAAAATTGAGAAAATCCATGCGCGCTCTTTTAACGGCTCGAAATATTTAGAAATTTTAGATTTGAGTAACAATGCTATTTCTGTGATAAGCAATGCAGCATTCCATGGTTTGCTCCATCTACACACACTGGATCTACGGAGTAATAAACTATTAACTATAAATAAGAAAATGTTCTATTGGAATCACGTTGACGGCATGGAACTGTTCTTTTCGGACAATCCATTTGTGTGTAACTGTATCAATGCCTGGATTAAGCGTGAGTTTAGGAGGAAGACTGAGCTCATTGGAGCCTTTTCGGACTTGATGAAAATGAGTTGCAGCAAACCACTGTATTTAAGCGGAAAGGCTATTGCGAGAGTTGCTTTGAAAGAATTGCACTGTGGTTATAATTATTATTACTATGAGAACATTGACTATTTTTAAGTAATTTGTTTTAATGATTAAGAATATTATCTTATTCATGTCATTTATTCTAAAATCAGATTTTGTAAATAGTATAATATTTTGTAAGTATATTTGTATTAATATACGTGTATGTAATACTAGTATAATGATGTTTTATGATATTTGCTGAATGAAGCTTCATCCTTATAATAAAGTAAATGTTAACTTTAAATCGACACGCCGACAACCCTTTTTGTTCGCAGTGTTTTCAAGAATTATTTATATTCTAATATAATTCAAAGCGTTCTCTGTGCGTCACATTTTGAAATTCCATTCTGAGAGGTGAGTTTGATTGTAGCGTCGAATGGTGCGTCACTTAATTGGATATGGCATTCGATATGGCATTGAAACAACATGGTGTTCCCATAGTGGTCCATAGAATCACATCATAATCACTTCTGTTCGATTTTTACTGTTTTATTTTGGAACTTATTTTAAGAATAATCTTGTCGCTCTTTGAAATGATCATTGAACAAGTCCCACAGCAAAAAAAAAAAAAACTGGGGAACTCCCAAGTGGCAATAATTTGACTGGAATGGTTAAATAAGTTAAGGCATAAAGAAGAAATCTAATTGGTTTGGAGATTAATTAGATGAACAGTAAGATTGTTAAGATATGATATATGATAAGAGGAACTATTTGAATAATAGCTGTACTTTTTTTCATTATCAAATAAACTGATATTCTTGATTGATGATTTGATTACATTTGCTCTTTTTGTTCCAAACTGGCTAGACAAGGAAATACAGCTCAGCTGACTCAGAAAAATGGACACATATTTTAAGAAAAAAAAACAGTTCCAAAATAATATTTTTATTTGCATGTAGACACGGGTCCAACAGTGAGCGATTTATATGGAGGGAATATAATTTATCGTAAAATACATTGTATTGAAACGATATCACATAACTTTATTGTGTTAATTAATTTCGCTGTACCATAAACTATATGGTAATTGAAGCGCTATTAGTAATTAGATATATAAATAAAAACCTTACCGGATTTATTCCAATCCTAAATACAATCCCATGATTTACTGTTTTATAACAATCTATACAATTTTATAGTTTTACATATATTATAAAATAAAGACTTAATTCTATCACAGAGAATTTTTGTACACACGTTCAGAGCTGCAGTTTATAAAACAAATAAACGATTATACAAACAGTGAGTTTTGTTTCGCATTTGGTACACTTACGCATATGACAAATGACCAGAAAGCATCTAACATGGCAAAAAGCTGTGCGAGAATGATACATTGTACAGCATATGTACTAAATAACCATACGATTAGCAAGAGAAACAACCAACCCCCACCCGTCATGGATAGAGTTGTAATCACATGTTTACCCTCTAGAACCTTCTGCATAAAATGAAGTCCAAGCTTGAAATTATCAAGGAACATAATTTCGGTCAAGATAATACTGCCATGTACAACGCCACATATCAAAAGAATAACGAACACCTTTGATGGCATATCTACGGGGACGCAAACTGAGAACTGAAGCAAGCGCTCCAGGATGAACGATGGCGCGAATTCGAAAACGCACAATGACACTAGGAAAAAGACCAGTGCGCATATCTTCATGAGTAGATTCGTCGTATCTACGAACACATCGGATTTCGCGGGATCGAAGTTCTTTTGGGCATCCTTGCCATCTGCGCCTTTCCCCGCGTCGCCTTCCGAGTAAATATATGTAATAAATCGAATGAAACATATACAACTTGAAAACGCCACGACTACTAGCGCTATCATGGACTGATCCCGTGCTTCATAACAAAACATACGCGTCGAGTCATTGTATTTCACGATCCATACCGTTGCCAACATTAGTATTGTCGCCATTAGAAAGTTAGATATCGATAACCGCTGTCCATGCAACTGAAGCATAGAATTCACCGTTGGCACTGATGTACTGCGTCTGATAAACGTGCATTTGCGCGCAACGAGACAAGCGATAAGGAATAATGCATTTATCGCGTAAAACACGGCTGAAAGGGTCAGAGCGTCGAGGGCGCTCGGGTCGACAACGGAGATATCAACGATACCATCTTCGGTGCTGTCAAGGGGGATTTCTTTGGCGGTTGGTGACAATGTTGTTGTTGTGGACGCATCCGGGAGGAGGGCATTTTGAGGTTGTTCTTTTGGGGCCACCGGTTGTGCATTGAATGGGTTGAAATCCATCTTTTTCGTGCAGGAGTTTTTCTTGGTTTTGTTTCCTGGAAAAGTCAACGCGCAGACCTATCATAGTTTTTAAGAAATTGATCGGGTTCAAAATAGAAACTGAATGTCTAATTTATCTCTAAATCATGTGAATGAAATGATCAGGAAATATTACTCAAATAGTGAAACGCTTGTTTGTTTATACTAGACTCTCAACTCAATAAGAAATTCTATTTGGCATTTCGCTTCTTCTAAGATAATTATTTGTAAAGAAGACATGATATATACATGTATATATATATATATATATTGCAAAATACATTTGTATATATTTTAATTTCACATCATTGACTAAATTGAAATTTATCGCAAAAATGAATGCACTCATACCCACATTTTCAAATATTATCATACCTGCTACTTATCGAGTATGTCTTAATACTTTTTTAAAAGGTTTGTTTCTGAATCTCAAACTTCTCGGTCTTTTCTGGAAATAAAACAGTACAAAAGACGTTAGATTCATTAAATTTTGTTATCGCAATGTTTTAAGAATTCTGTTAAGGCATTCGCATCCCTAAATGTAAAGAATGCTATCTTCACTTCAATTAATGAACGTGTGTAGTGGCGCACAGGTTTACGTATTTATCCGTTTACGTGTATCGTGTTGCTGTTATTGTTTATGTGTTTATCGTTTATGCGTTTGCCATGGATGGTCAGAAAAACGCGCGACTGTATATGAACCACAAATTAAGTGGTGTTTCCTTTAAACGTAAAATCGTTGCACGTCTGCTGCGCGTCAAACGCATCGGTTTCGCTCACACTATCTTTCTTTAAAGTGTTTCCATGCATCCGTTGCGTATCCGTTCCGTCTGCAGTCCGTTTTTTTTACGCAACCCGCTCTGTAAAATAAACGGACTGCAGACGGACCGGATACGCAACGCTTCATGGAAACACCCTCCCACTAAACATGGAATCTCACGCGAATCTCATTGTGTGTGGCTCACACTGTGAGGCTCACCACGAGGTCACAAAATATCACAATAGCCTCACATGAGCCTGTGTTAGCTTACACAAGGCTCACATGATCTCACAGGACTCTCAAATGCTGGGTACGTTTTGACCTCACTGAGATATCACATACCAGGCTTCCCGTGAGATCACTGTGTTGACGGGGCTATCCGTCAATTTGACGGACGGTGGCTGTTAATTTACCAATCTTATCATTATGCAAGTAAATATTTAGATATTTACTACGGAACTATTATTGATTAGGGAGCGATTAGGGATTTTCTCTCTTTGTTTTTTTTTATTACAAAATATGGATGTATTGCTTTTTTCATATATGTTTTTAATAAATAATTATAACAGTAAACTGATATAGATTCTACCTCATTGCAGTTATAAAGTGAAATTATATTTGAAATAATATTTGAATAATATTATTTTCAAAATGCATCTTTCAGTTTATTTTGATTGTTTATAAAATTTGAATGCCAAGTCATGATGACGTAAGGATTATTTACGCTATTGGTGAAATACACACTCTCTTTGTTATCAATTGCAAAAAAAAAACTGTTAGGCCGCTTATATACACTCCGCCATGATACGTTAATTTGACGGATGCGTAACGGATAATGGAAACACTACGATCCGTCTGACGTACGTCTGACGTATGTCAGACGTACGTTAAAGGAAACACTACTTTAATTATATTTTTCAAGTATAGTTCCAAAGTTCCTCATAACATGTTAAAGTAACACAATCAAACCCTTACCAGATGTGGTGGGTAGGAAAAATATCCATATAATCCAGATTTTCTATGTTATAAATCAATGGAAGACATAATTTTCCTATTTTGCATATACATATAACCGCTATGTCATTTATGCGTAACATGTGGAAACTCGACAAAAAAAAACACATGAAAACACGGAGTGATCACCAAAATAGAAAGGATCGTCTCACGTGAATATGAGGCATAATTTATAACGGGGGTTTTTGAGTCAATACTCTTTATTGATCCTTCGCATGGAGTGAATGGACATTGTTAGGATCCATATTATGACTGAGGATACATAACCATGGGTAATGGATTAATATAATAAGATCCATACAAAGTACTTTGCTAACTATAATGTTATATCAGATTATTACTGTCTGGACATGTTTTGTTACCTAGGTCTGCAGACATTTGATACGCAATTCTAAGAACACAAAACAAACATGATTTTGTTATTTGTATAGCAGAAAGTATATTCTGACTTGAAATGTTTACTGGTTACAAACATTTCAAGACGTTAATTTCGACGTTCGGTTGTGATGTATTTCACCAACATCTTATCTTTCACAGCTCACTCATTTTCGATATTACTATATCGGCGTTCAAAAACGTATTTTGTGTGTGTTGTTCAATGTATTCTCAATAGGAAACTCGAAAACGCGCCTAGCGATTTTAAAGCCAATGAGCATTTTTTGGTTTGCCAAAAGCTGCGTTTTAAAACCCAAATGTAACCGCACCCGAATGTTCCTGTGACCCATTTGCGATTGCATTTTGATTATATTATATAGCTACGAAATTAGAAGCAAAATGTAGTATTTAAGTTTGAAAAAAGCGGTTTCGGGACCTATTCATTTTAATATATTATTACGGAAATATCCAATAGAAACTATGCATGTAGAAATATACATGTATAAAGAAAACAAAAAATGTTTATTTGAAAGTTTATTGACTTCTTTATTTATAAAATTTGTCATTTTATATGAAATATTTACATCGATTACAAAAATACTATTTTCATTTGAAAAAGCATAAGATCATTTTTAATAACAATAACTATATGCATACATATCCATGTGTGGTTTCGAGAAACCGTCTGATGGCAATGATATCAACATTTTTATTCGATAGTAGCAACATTCACAAATATTCTTGAATAAATATAACAAAATTAGACATGCATCCAGATCAGTCACTTCCAGGCCAGAATGCATAGCGATTGCGCTGCGAGTATTTTTCGACGAGAGTATAAATCATATTACAAACACATAACACACCATTATTGATAGCATCGGATGTGAGGAAGAGAATTCCAAAGAGGCAACATAGCGAAGGGCACATTTTGTCATAATACGATATCACCCATAAGAATACTATCCATCCCCCTCCACCGAGCACTGTCGAAATAATAAAATAGACACCATTTACAATTTTAGCAATCCGAAATGGTTTATTTTCTTTATAGAAAGCTTCAGTGATAATGACGCTTGCAACAAACATGGATAGGATCAAGATATAAAATGTTGCATTTGACATCCCGATATTGACCTTAGCTGGAACACACATTGTAATCTTTTTAGGCACATCAACAAACGATTCTGGAAGAGCATTAAACAGATAGATACTGTAAAGAATCACAGCTGTAATCATCAATCTCATAAACAATCCCGTCATTCCAATGAACTGTTGGTTTCTATGGACATCTACCTTCTTACGTGAGTCTTTGATTTCAGAGAACTTTTCGGTGTTGCTTTCTATTAACGCGAATATGAACTGCTTAAGAGAGGATGCCCCAGCTGCGATACCAAGGAGCATCCAAGCTAAAGTGGAATATTCTTTAGCCACGTAACAATACTGTTCCGATTCTGGATCCATATGTTCCATCCAAGAGAAGAGCGCTAACATCATCGCGCCACCTAGGAAGCATTGCAGAGCCTGCTTTTGCGTGTACCGCTGAAACATGTATGTGATATCCGGCCTGTCCGATTGGAAATAGCCCAAGAAGCGACATTTTGTAAACACGAGCACAACCACAAAGACCAGAACATTGAACAGATAGAACAGTTCGGCAATTGTGAATCCTCGGAATGCGTTCGCGATATCGGGTTCCAGGGATGATTGCTTTTCGGTGTCTGCGACAGTGGAGTGGTCAGGGTTCGCATCCGGTTGCGCTTCGTTTTGGTTTTCAGCGACCACCGCCTCGACCGCGTCTTGCTTAACAACCGCTTCCATAGCAACAGGTGAATCTGCAGGTTTGCCGAGAGGCTTGATCGGTTTCGATTCTGAAAAAGACAAAAAAGTAAAGATGTAAAAACCAGATATGGACATCTTCGTTACATTGTTAAGTAATTTGCCTCAATCTTACCAACGTAGAATTCTACATGTATTAAGAGCTGCAGTGGCGTTAACACTTTTAAAAATGTTTATAACAAAATCACAGTAGAATAAATTTGAAAATCGCATTAAACCCGTTTGGTTTTACAATAATCCTTAAAATATGCAGTCGACTACAAAGTTGTATTCCTTCTTGAATGTATTTCTCATGATTTTCGGTGTTTTTTATAGAACAAAACCCTTTTCAAGGGTACTGAATACCCAAAACCCCTTCGTTTTGGGGTTATAAGGGTCGGTTTGAATTTTACGACCCCACTGTCTTCTGTCCTGTGCTAACTTATGGTTTCTTTATACCAAACACGGGCATGCCATAATGTACTGTATAAGCTTCAGCGCATATATTTATGCTTTAGATAGACATGCATTTAACAGTTGCAAGCAAAAATTAAGTTTATCATTACCTTTGTTTAACTTTTGTTTATTGTTGATATCCTGTTTTATTTTTTGATTAAACAAGAAACTTATATCTAAGAAATTTATATGATCATTTCGAGTACTTATCCACTGAAAAGGTTTGCTAACAGTAATAGAAGTCTATTTTGAATGAAAAGTTTATTTGATCAATATTTTCAGTTTTTTTTTAAACCGGGAAGTACTTTATGCCTTAACACGTGGTAGAATGAGATCGTATTATATTGACATTAACATTTTTGTTATAGAAGAGCTACAATAGTGTTTGACAATATTGATCTCACATACAGCCTTCTGGAACCTCTGAATCTATATTGTGAACCCAGAGAAGAGGATTAGCATATGAAAGGGGACAGTGGAATTCCCCTTTTCTCATTGAGTATTGAGCAAACACATTGACAGGGACTGTTTTGCTCCGTTATAAAAATATGTTCAGAGCTAGAGTTCGCATTAACCCGTTACTAAGCTATCCATCATAAATTAATAAAATGTCAAATTTAATGTTAAAACTATGCAAACTTCTTAATGCGCAAAAAATGCCCAAGCTCCCTCAAGGCAACCAATTGCCTGAGAATTTTCTTTATGTCCCCATGGCAGCGACAAGAATATGTCGTCGCTACGATGTTAAAAAGAAACACGCGTATTTTTTTTCGCAAAATGACATTTTATAAATCATTGTTTCAAGACAAGATAAATCTCACGCCTGGAAGACCTCGGTAATCAAACGTTGTAACAACGTGGAACTTATTGGTGAAAATGCGAATTTCCAATTGCAATATGACGTTGCAATGGGACTTTTCGCTCACCTTTGCTGGCCAGGACGTAATTCGACATTACTAGAACCAAAATAAGATACACTTGTTAATTATTATTGCTATTTTTTAAACATCACTGATTATGATTCTCTTTTGAACTTTATTCTTTTATCTAGACGGCAATGCTCAAAACTACGAGATATCTAGATCAATTTCGAAAAGACACACTTTTGAAATATATATAGTGAGGTGGTCACCAAAGTTCCATAAAAAAAAAAAAACAATTTGTTTTAGGTGAACATATTTCAGGTTCTTTATAATTTCCTCATTCGAATCTTCAATGTTTAAAATATACTAGGTATGAACCCACTAATAATTAGCAAAAAGGCGCGTTTATCTAAAATAGCGGACCCTGAAAGGAATGTAGAATTCAATGTAGATTGAATTCTAGGTCGGCTTTCAGGATATAGTAAGTGAGCAATTAAAGGGTTCCATGTATACGAGTACTAATTTGATTTTTTTTTCTGAAAAATTGTTTCCAATATAGCACAAATTATCTACAATATAGCGAATTCTTATCGTATCATGATCGATATGACTTTGAATTTGGTCTTATGCTGCTAAGGATTGTAATTAGCCCAACTTCACAGATACATTCAAGTAATACATATTTTTATGTGTTATTTTAGAAATTCATATACATTTACCACATGTTATATTTTTCATTCTATTCCATAATGATCATCAAACATTGTCCTTTCAATCTAGATTATTACATAGGGATAAGTTCAGTGTCAGTTCTATTGTACATGTACAGTGATTTTTTATACGATTTTTAGGCGCGGATCCAAAAAAAAATTGAACCCGGGCGGTAATGGTTTAAAATATCATGCAGAGCGAACAGGGCGCGTAATTTTATTTCTTGATATAACATATAAAATAATTGACATATAAAAACGAACGGGTTCGGGAGGTGCGCCTTGTGTGTCCCCTCTAAATCCGCGTATGGTGTTCCCTCTAGGATTTAATAAAATTGCGTTTTTCGTTTTTTTATTACGTATATTATTACGTCACCGGTGCGTGAAAATCAATAGTAAATAGTTTAGGCTTAATTTTGTTATAAAAATTTACAATATAAAATTGAATAAAATTATTCTTTAGAAAATGAAATTGTAAAAGCGCACGAGTTTTACAACGGCTGTGCGATTATAGCACAAAGCGCACTCTAGATTGAACACTACCGATATACTACTACATAAAATTAACTATAATGTCGATTTTCCTATCTGCATTTTTATTTACGTATAGCCTGGATTTTTAGATTTCAACTGGTTTTCCAAAATGACATCAAACAAGACAGTTTATCACTTTTTAAAATTAAAATTAGCTTTTTAAAACCAAGAATCACATAATTTTAACAAGGCGGTTATGCTTGATAATAATGGCACAATGCAGAGTCAGCCTCCTTCTGTATAAATCCTCCTATATAAAACTATAATTTCCGTATGCAATAAAAAAATGAAAATTAATGTTGATCATTTGACGCTATAAACATGAAATAATTATTTTCATATATGTTGTAACTAGTATATCAGCTGTACCATACTGTCCTTAATGCTCCTTAAGGTGACTCGCGCCCCTTTCGATTCTGGCTAATTACTGTATTGATTCGTTGCCATGCCATAGCAGCCCTACGTCAGCGATGCCCCATTTCTCCCCTGCTCTTTCCAGATATCTAAGAATAGAAGCTCATGCAGCACTATTGCTAAGAGCCACGATCAATTAATGTATTCACCCTCTTTATTCATGAGGCTGGTGGAGTAGGGCTGCACTAAATGGGTAAAACCCCCGTAACATCAATATGGTAGAGAGTACCATTTCCTGAAACCAGATTCAATAAGAGATTAAAAGGGCAATGAAGTAAATAACACTGCTTCATATTATTTAAAGTGTTTTATTACTGTGATATACGTCCAAAGGTGCTGTTTTTGTGAATCTTGCAAGATGGATTCATTAGGATATACGTCATTTCAAACTCCAAGCTGGACACTTTCTTTACGGAGTGCACTAACAGATTGTTCGGATGTATTTTCAGAGTTTGGGAAATATCTTGCCCCTACATATCATCATGACCGATGCGAAAGGTAATAATATTTTTCATGTTTCAAATGAAGTTTATTGTGGATCTGGTATTGCTTGTTTTGTTTACGTTTATTGAATCTTTATTTAATGGTTCAGTATATAAACATGTTCTCTCGGTGTTCTATGGGTGTTCTTTCGCTAACATTTGCAATGAAATCTACTGTTATTTATATCAATTACTTATGTAGTTAAATCGAATTGTAAATTTATTATAAATTGCATTGAATATTGATGTTAAATTAGCTCTAATCTAACTTGATTCTAAATTACATTAGTGTTTCTCATTACAGAAATACGATGGACCATAGGGCATATTTTTTAAACTTCTATTTTGTTTGGCAATCATATCCTAGACATTTTACTTATTTTATCCAAAAACGTCCGTTCCTATTGCATTTTTCATATATATAACATTTTCTGATCATAATCATATTAAAGAAATTAAAAGAATCTGGTATGACTTGTTGTGTACTGTTTTTATTCAATGGTTCAGTATATATCAGCGCTATCTTAATTAAATCAAGAACATACGATAGATATTCAAATTACATGCTACATGTTTGAATCTATGAATAAGGTTCCTCAAACAGATCAAAAAGATGTTCCATTCCAAAATGGATCCATGTAATACTTACGAATATTACTATCCAGCTACTAGAATTTGAGGAACACATTTTTCAAAAATCGTCTTCTTTTAAGGAATCTCTTTGACATTTTTGTAACGATTTTATCCAGAGATATGTAGACTCTAGCTAGGTATGCTATATTGAAATGTAAGTGAAAACTGGTCGTTTTTATGCAAGAGTAAGAATGTCGATTTAGTTTTTCATAAAAGATGTCCCTCACTAGATTTAAGCTTTATAGATAAGCAAAATAAGTATACCTATCTACAAGAAAAGGAACACAGTCTTGTAAAAACATATTTTTAGACATTTGATTGTATATTTCAACGCTTTGAGTGATGCTATGCTCGAATTCCCACTTTTATGAATTAGGATGTGTGGAGTCCTTTATCTATTTCTTTTATCCCAATATTGTCGCTTTTTGATTACAACTAGTATAATTATGAACTTTTTAAGCTTAAATTGTTATGAAAATAACAGTTTATCAAATGTAATACATTTTAGTAAATAAGTTAGATAGAGTCATGTGCAATTTTATGTAGCTATTCAGCTAAAGCGGTTCATTAAAATATATTCGTAATACATAACAGATATGATATACAGTCATATAACTAATAGTACATCACAAACAGGCAAAGGTTTGAATTGTCTTTGAAAACATTGAAATTGTTTTTGTTGCCGAATAACAAATGTATACTTTATTGTTCATCATAACATATAGCTCAAACAATGTCGTTAATATAGTTTTGAGCTTTAGTGGCGATCTCTGATTACGGATGTTCCATGATATATCATTCGACAGAGTCGATAGAAACCCTGTAAATGAACATTGGCTATACCAGGTTGAGTTTATGGAATTCATTTATTTCACAAATACACACTATATGGGAAAGGCATTCTATTTTCAACAAGCGAAACAATTTCGTCCGGGATCGGTCATCAGAACAAAGTAGTTAAAATGAGCATTGTAGGCTTTATAGGACATCTAATGGCCAAATAGAAGATTGAGTTACAATCTTCTATATTACAGAGTATCATTGCATTGATCAGATCTACTGTTTGCTACACGGATATGATACCGAACTACAGATTTATCTTATGTTAAATTAGCCAATTTCTAATACATTCGATGTGTGGCAATCCACTGACAACAAAGAGTCAAACCTCATGCTGGCTTTTACAAACAAAACTTTTAACAATTCAACTTTTAACCCTTTATCTTCTTTCCGATATTCTCTATACTATTAGCAAGGAGGCTCACATTGGTAATTTTTATCCCCCTTTCAATCGAAAGACATAGATTAACCAAATCTAGTTTGGTGAGCATAGCACTTAAATAACAGAAACATAAATCAAGCAAGCGTTCGAAGTTCTCGATGTCGCAAGAGTTATGTGTAGGTTCAAAACCAATTGGCAAGCTATACTCCTGCTTTACTCTATTAGACTTTTTTGATCAATTTACAAACACATATAATATTAGAACATATGATTTAAACAACTCCAGAAATTGTTCCAAAATCATATCAAATAAAATATTGGTTGGCAATATCAAAAGCAATAGACATGTCTAATTTAAAGACAAAAAGAACCGTTTAAGGCTTGCAAAAATCAGAATGTTGTGAAACTTATTTTATGGGTTTTTTATGGTTTTCTTATATGCATATTGCAAGGACTTTCCAATAATCTTTATCTTGAGTTGGGCTATAGTCTACCCACTAACCATATGTTTTACTATAAGTATCTTACAAGCAAACCAAACGTGTAAAACAGTTCGTAGCTATATAGCTTGTTCCAAAGGTTGTTTATTTAAGAAGTTGATGAACAGAGCGATTTTCCGCATACTGAAGGACAAGTTCATTTTCTTTGGTATTATCATTAAGTGGCCATTTTTATAATGATACTGCTACCCATGTCCATTACCTTGTTAAATAATGTTATCAGGCCCAAAAATGCAGTCGTTTTGTATTGTAGGATTGCATTCGGTTTTATTTTATGTTGGATTTAGATTAAGATATATTTTAGGTCTTTAATATTCCTTTCATTTAAAGAATGTGCCTTTTGAGGTGATCACTTTTATCCTTTTGCGCATTGTGATAAAAATCTAGTTGACTAACCACCGATTTCAGCTTCTGGCTTACGTCGTCTTGTTTATTATAAGTATTTTTTCGACTAAAATCCATATGAAGTGGGTGTTGGTAAACATGGATTGGTAAAAAAAACAGAAGCAATGTTATTATCTTTGGGTGATATGTTCTTATTATTTTTTATTGGGTCGCGCTGTGCCCTTCATATTAAAATGTTCATGGTCGTTATCTTTTTTTATAAATAAAAATTCACTCCGAAAGACAATACACACTCTTTCAATGCATTTGGGTTCGGTTTAATAGCAATTAAATGTATATCGGATTTCTTTTGTATTTATATTTTTTTTTTCATTAAAAAAATACGAAACGACTTGGTGCCATTTGGCCGATGTTTGTACCCAAGTTTAACTAGTACAGAGCATCATTTCTCTGCTGCACATGTCTCGTCCTCAGTGATGAAGCGGACGTCTTTGACTGCTTCGGCACTGTGATCCTCATACAATCTCTATCTGACGTGCCCGTGGGGTTGCGCTAACCCCACGCGAGACATGTCAGCTACTTGGCTCCCATCGGCTTTCGGATCTTCTTAGCCATAACCAACTAGATGCCTTTTCCGCCACGTCGCTCATTTCGTTTTTAGCATTATTTCTTTCTTTTCCGGTTAACCCGATTTGTCGTAGGGCTCGGATCGTTGATGTTCCTACGAACCCGCGACACCCTAATTCCACAGGATAGCACCACACAGACCATCATTTATCCCTCCAAAATATGATCATTTCTAAAATGTATCAATCCGTATGCATATGCATGTTAAAACATTATTATATAGCGTAAAACTAATATAATATCTAGCGGCTTGATAAGTTGTTTCGGGTGAAAAGAACACACAATGTCGCAATGTCACAATGTCGCATATTTCTATGTTTATTAGGTCATTGTAATTGATCATTTTGTCATTATTTAGATATTTGACACAACATTTAGTATAAGTTCATAATTCATCATAAGATATTTGATTTTGAGACGTTTGCAAAATATATAATGAAGTTTCGTTACCAAATTCATTGTTTCAGTTGTCTAATATAGTGTTAAAAATGATATAAAAAGTTAAATTTTGACATATTTTATATATGTAAAATCAAGCGTGTGGCCTAATGTCGCTTTGAACAAACCTCGGTCTATATTACGTAAAACACTTTTTTTAACTAAATAAATTAAAACGATTAAAAAAATACCACCCTGTGACAATAAAGTGTATCGGCTTACTCACTTGAACAACATGATATTTGTTCAGCAATTATTGATACGCTGAGTAACATTGAAAGTATTTTTCTTGAAACCAGTTCTGTTAAATCATTTTACAAAGACCCCCAGCACCCCCCCCCCCCCCAAAAAAAAAAAA
>LQRL01098778.1:17622-28845 GCA_001703475.1 Hydroides elegans
TTTTAGTTGGAATCTGGATGTGGTCGTGACGAATCGCTTTGATTATGATCCGAACATGGAGGAGTTTTCAGCGTCAGTCTTGCGTGGGAATGTGTTTGCCATTACGAAAATCTACCTCGATGAATTGAAAGGTTTGGATACGAGTCTTTCTGAAGGTGGAGGTGATAGTCTTGAATTATCGTTCAGGGCATGGATGTGCGGCGGACAAATCAAAATCCTTCCCTGCTCCCACGTGGCCGTATTAGGAGTGCGCGATCCCGTCAAAATCGTGAGCTCCAAGAACATATGGCGCATCGCTGAGATGTGGTTCGGCGATAAAAAGGACTTCGTGTATTCGAAGCTGAGCAAGAACCCCGAATCCTCCGTCACGAACGAAGATCGCCGCTCGCTCGAATCCCGCCGCGACGAACTCGCGTCGTTGCAATGCCAGGATTTCACGTGGTTCCTAAGCAACGTGGCCGTCGACGCGTACATCCCGTCACCGGATGTCGAGCACCACGGCATCGTGCAAATCAAAAACGGCCGCTGCGTGCGCGTGTCACGTGACGACTTCCGGTTGGACCTGGGCTCGTGCACGCCAGAGCACAACAAGTACCTGCCCACGGAGATGATCGTGGAGCTAACCAAGGACGGGTTACTGCGCAGTCTGGGCAAGTGCTTCGCGGTGCAGGGCACGGCGTATGTGATCGCGGAGACGTGCAATAAGAACAGTGACCACCAACAGTGGCGCTATGATGACAAGCAGAGGTTTGTCAACAAGTGGTCGGGATATTGCCTCACGCATGTCACTGATCCGGATCCCAAACTGAAGGAGCAGAAGAGACAGATCGCTATGGCGCAAGGCTGCGATACGGATTCGACGAAAGACAAATATGATTTCTCGTCTTGGAAATTTCTGCCTAGTTGATAGAGAATGATCTTGTATAATATGTATCATTTGATCATTTTCTTATTCTTTGTGTGTTAAATCTCAATATTTTTTACATAATAACAGTTGCCAAATAACATAATTATAGTTTAACTTAGTATTGGACACATAGCTTGATAGTTTTGTATTGCTCAGATATAATTAAGCTAACAATTTGTGATAATATGTCAATGTAAATGGTACTTATTGTATTCGTAAGACTCGTATATCCGATATGTCATTACGTAAATGTTTATAGAGATGGAAAATGGGAAATTCAAGACTTTTGCACGATTTCGATTCTGGTGTCTGTGGATCGAAATACGAGTGAAACGACAAGATAGCGCGACGTCGAAATTCGGGTTCACACTGACACGCGACGTTGTAATTACAAAGTGTTCCTTACATTACGACGAAAATTGACAAAACATGGTGAAACAGAGTAGATTACAGCCTTTTTACCGTGTCTAGGGTGGATAGTTTTATTTCAAAGTGTATGATATGTCTTATTGCTTAAAAATATGAAATTGAAACTCATGTTAAGCATGCGAGTAATATCACCCTTCTCGCTCATTTAAGTCGGCGCATTTCGTCTCAATTTTGTTGCTTGGCGAAACAGACTGCTAGAGTGGAGGGTAAATCTATACATACCCTCGGTATTTTAGGTTGCGATTAAGCAATAAAACTGATGAAGACAAACAAGCAGTGATTTCTGAATACTACGGATGTTTGTATAGCTACAATTCTAGGAATAGAACTATATGAATTTTTTTTTTTGAAGAAACATCTAAACATCCTAGGTCAGGCTTTCAGATTTATATTCAACCTACAGAAGGACGTCGGTGTTATTTGAGATAAAAAATGAGTCTTATCGGTGACATTGTGATATAATTATTAGAGTGCTATTGTGTTTGCATATTAATTCGACAAAACTAAAGGTCCATGGTGAATGTATTTGAAGCATTATTTAAACTGTAAACACAAATGCAATAAATTGTTTTGAATATATATTTGTTTTTAATTGTGTTTTCTGTTCTTGTCATGTTTCTGTATATTTCAGTTAAAAAGCTAGATATATCATCAACTTTTACAATTTTTGATACACAATTGATGGTAATACATTTTTAGAAGATTTCAACATATAAAAATTAAAAGCATCTTTAATTTGCAGTTTTGCCACAGTACACAGTTAGGATTATTTTTACATTCAATTGTTGTCTCCATGTGACAGATCGATAAATATTTACTCTTTGTTGAATTCAACTTATCAAACCAGGCTGATCGCGGGTATTCGTTCTTTTTCACTTTTTATTTGAACAACCCAAAAAAGTCTTACATTGGCCGTTTGGCAAATATAATGCACTCATACTGCTTTTGGCCATACACCATGTCCCCAGTGTTGCCAACTCTCGCGATGAAAAAATGCGAAGAATTCGCTGAAAACAAGCGAAAACTACGAAAAACAAGCGAAAAGAAATATTCAAATTTAATCTTTAAAAATATCACTTTTTCATCGTAAAAATCTCAATTAAATTAAACAAATATATAAAGAAAATATAGCAAAAAATAAAATTCCGAAAACAAGCGAAAAACAAGCAACCCGCGAAGGCAAAAAATACCACGAAATCCCCTGAAGACAAGCGACATTTCGCTTGTTTCCCGCGACATTGGCAACACTGCATGTCCCCGCATACGGAACTGCATACTGCATATTGGGCCATAGGCAAGAGCAACACCAAACTCAAAATCTGTGTGTCGACCCATAGCGATGAGGTCTTTATAACGCGGCTTAACTCTAATGATCTGCATGGCGCATACATGTTCATAGAAAGCTCCATTTCATAATTATAGAAAAATTACATACATGAATTTCTACTTTAGTATAGCATCTCTTTTATAGCAAAATAAGAATGATGATATTAAATTATGAATTTGAAGTGCTAAGGGCCTGAACACATCTAAAGCGTTTCTGAGTTTCTAATGTTTTCAAAGGCGTCCTTAGTATACGGTCACATTTGAAGCTTTTTCGAGTTTTTTTTCACACAAATCATGTCCAATGTATTCCTTATGAGAAAGTTTAATCAGAACCACACCACGCGCTTTGTTTTAAGAAGATAGTCGTGTTAAGATTTTTCAAAAATAAATGCATATGAAGACAGTGTCTGTTTGAGAAAAAAATCCCAGAAATCTACCAATGTGGCCAGGCAATTTAAGCAATTGAAACCAAAAGCGTTTATTGCTTATTTTGTTTAAGAGAGATGCGGCTTATAGTTTCCTAAAATGAATCTTTTCAAAAGCACAGTTTCTAATGAAAAACAGTTCATGCAACCAGACCCTTAAATGTTGTCTATATGGATTTTGGTCAACTCGTAGACAAACCGACTCGTAGACACGCCGACTCGTAGACAAAATGTCGTACTCGTAGACAAAATAAAAGTCAACTCGTAGACACGCGAAAGTCAAGTCGTAGACACCCAAAAAGTCAACTCGTAGACAAAAATTTCGTTGCAACCACGGTAAAAATATTAAGTTTTGTCTACGACTTGACTTTTTTCGGTTGGGATTTTAAAAGCAAAAATAATAATTTTGTTCGGTTATCTCGCAACAATACACATACAATTCTACATTTTGCGTTTTAATTCTAATGATTAAATGGGTGTAATTGATGAGGATTTTATAAATTATGTCAACAGTCTCATATGTTTTATACATAGTTGTTTTAAAAGCAAAAATAATAATTTTTTCGGTTATCTCGCAACAATACACATACAATTCTACATTTTGCGAGTTGACTCTTTACCGTCTATATGATACGCGCACAGCGACGTATTTTTATCCAATCTTATTTTGTTGTTGTCTAAAAAATTCATATCCTCTATTTCTTTATTATATACTCTATATATTTTTCCAAGCGTCTTTACCAGCACTTAAACACGAAGAAGCTTTAGATAGCCATGATAATCATTTATTGATGTGTTCGCCCTAAACACGAATTGTAAAATAACAGAAACCCTTTCTGTTGATCTATTAAAACACTGTGTCCTTTACTCAAACAGCCGCTCATGTAATACCGAAAAGCTCGAATTATGAATTGCAATTACGGACCGTCGCTGATTAGGAACTTTCAATTTCTAAAGAAACCTGGAAATAAGCCGGTAATTCTTTTGACTCGGGCTGTCTTCGAATTATACCTGTGTGGTATAGCAGACGACAGAGGTCAAGGGTCACGGGTCAGGGGGCAGAGGGCGGTGTTAACCCCGACCTGACCCGGTTAATACACAAGCCCTTAGTCTGCGCGCCAGATCCACAGAACCTCCTTGACCACCACAACCTAAACACCTACAAGGTACGTATTACCACACCTGGTCGACTGCGTCTCGCAGGTGATAATTCTTTTACAGCCCTCACAAAACGAATAAACTATACTTACAATATTATTACGTATTGATACTTGATGACCCATATCAACATTATACACACCAGTGCATGATCATACCTAAAAGTATTCTCAGCTTGGTCCTTCATCTTTGGATGTTCCTTAGCATGCAGCATTCGATCTTCGCGCACCTGGGCCCATATGCATGAAAAGTATTACATGTCTGAGTGCACTCACATTCTAAGTCAGTAGGTTAAATCTTAATACATGGCTAGATTTATGTATTTAAACAGTTATTATTATGATTTTCAAAGTGAGTTAAAGCAATTCAGAGTATTTCAATCAGAAATTCTACGTATTAACCGAGATATCGATGTCGAACTTAGAATGTAAGTGCACTCAGACATGTAAGATTTTTCATGCATATGGGCCCTGTTTCAGAAAGGGAGTCTGCACGCGCGTCGGGCAGATTGCGTTCAGGCGAATGACGTGCGACGAAAAATTCTTGGGTCCTTATATTGGATAAGAAAACCACTTTTGCACTGTCTCATGTTATTTATGTGTGTTGCGTAAATGTTTAAAAACTATAGCAATGCAATTAAAATCTATTTTTTGGACTGAACATCATCGAGCAGAGCAAATAAATAGCTCTGGTCCGCAAAATACTTCGGTTAAAAGCTCTATAAAAACAATTGAGTAACCAACCAGGTTATATTTCATTAAAGTTCGTACATATTTTAGTAATCAAAACACATTACTATCTATTTTATTTTGCCTTGCACAACCTCGTGTAACATCTTAGGGTTTGTTTTTTTGGGCTTTGCTTTTATATGCCTAATTATTTGAAAATATAGAATCTATTGAAGCCTATTAACAAATGGTAGATTTGAATAAAGAATCAATAAAACATCCATTATTTCTAGACACTGCAGGCAACTTTATTTTTTATTAAACTTTAATATTTTCTACGATTCATGAAATCTCCCCAAGTGATTTAGATTTTACTAATTAAGATCAATACTTCAAAGCAATTGATAATTCAATACATAATTCAAACTTTTATGAGATGCATCCAAGTCTTGCAGAAAAAAAAAACAATTTTCGAAGGTTAATATTTTTTGATTTACCATAATAATCATGGGTAATCGAATAATGATGGACATGGTCGATTATTAGATGTCGGATAATGTCACAACATTTAGTGTTCAAGTATATGATAGTTTTAAGATAGCTTTTAGATGAAAATCGTTTTTACTACATAATGAAAATATTCAAACTTTATTCCTTTACATACTAGCTAAACACATTTGTTCTACACATCATTTTTGGAAGGGACATAGTGGAAGGACATCCACGACACATTATTCAAAAAGTTTTTAAATCACGTTAAAACAAAGAACTAAGAACATAATATTATTTTATATTATTTTTTATTGGTTTCAAAAGTCATCTAAGATGTTTCCACTTTGAGTTGCCAGCGTTGAGCCGACCAGGATCATTTGCAAAATCTACATGTTGAATTTTATCATTTTACCAATCCAATACCAAAATTAACAATGTATAAGATAATTGTATCCTTTTAAGGAAGAACTAGTGCCCTTCATTAAAAAGTTATAACAAGGCGAATTCGCCATGTAAGAGTATGGCGAGGGCACTCAACCAACGATTTATTTTTCTTATATTCATCAAAATGTTTATTCTGAAGTTCCAAGCAAGGAACGCAGAAAACCTATTGCAAGCAAATTTACAATCTCCTACCAGAATAAAGATTTCATGAAATCCAATGTGTATGAGGTTATTCTTTCACAGATTCGTAAACAGAGACTAAATTAGGATACAGCTGCATTGGTTGATATATTTACAATCATAATCTCAGGGTAAAATAATCGTTTTGAAAAAAAAAACTTTGTTCTGTTCTGAAAAAGTTGCAAGCAAGGAAGAACTGCTACAAGAATAAACATTCAACCGAATAAATCGTTGAGTGCCCCTCAGTATGGCAAATGTTGGAATAAGAATGGCTTTATGAGCAATACAGAGAGATAGTATAAAATTAAACTAACAAAGGCTTTTTGCTGCATAATGTTATTCTTCACAAAAAATCAAAACATATTCATTTCTAAACAACGTTATTTGAAGCGACGCAAAACATATACATATTTATATAAATTTATTGGAATTTATGTAATTGAAATAATATCAAATCCATAACTACTTTTAGTCCATGTGTTTTTCGATCTGTATTTATCTTGATGATGTGGGTGATACTTGATATACAGGCTGAATAAATATAAATCCATACCTTTTTCTACTTAAACTTAAAATTGAAACAAATTTAGCTATTTTACTATGTTCAATAACATTTGAATCAATTGTTATTTATTCTTTTTTTACGTTAATTGTATAAATTGTACTACAATCTATACAATTTGTAACACGTCACCAATACATCAAATCGAATAAATCACTGAAATACTGTAAGTATTTTGTCATCATCCGTGATAACGTACAACCGCCCTTTCCACCATACTGCATCGATAGGCTTCAGCACGTCGTCACTCAGACTGACGAACCGCCATTGCTTTCCTGGTGTCAGTATTAATAAGCGATCGTTTACAGCATCGGCCACTAACACGGCACCCTCTTTATCCTCCTGACAGATTAATGGTTTGCGCAATGCACTGTTTATGGTACTATGCTCTACTTCTTCTGGAGAGCTGGATTGTGTGCTTATTTGAATCTCGGAACCATGAGATTGTTTCAACGTACCATGCGGGTCAAGGACGTAGATTTTATTTTGCCAATAGCAGCTCAGCGTTATGTTTGTGTCATTTACGCAAAGGCGATGCGGATACAAACTGCGTTCATGTTCTTTGTCACTACATGGTGTGCCGATGTTGCGTAGTCGTTGCCACGTGCGGCAGCTGTAAACGTGAATTGCGGGTGATCGTCTATCCGCTGCAAGGAGCTGGTCATTATGTATTGCCAGGCCCTCATAGGATTCTTCTGTGATTGTTCGAATAAATTTGCCTTAAACATCAAATTCTTAACCGTTGTCATACCAATGTTGCATTATGTGATAAACTGTGGAATTAGTATTTATTTACAAAATATACTGTTATATAAATAATGTGATAGTTCATGTCAATGTTGCAGTTTGGTACATAAGTTTTTTATGTTAGAAAGTTTTACATAAACTTATAAACACGATTTTATCGTTCTTCCAAAAACATAAACCAAAAGTGGTATGTCAAAACGTTAACGTTAAACTTGTTGAATATACAAAATGTTGTTATTTATATCAATTGGAAAAAAATATTCATAATCACTTCAAATATAAGTGTTTAAAAAATAATTTAAAAATCCGATAAAACGTGAAATATTCAAATTACCAAAAAAAAAATTTCAAATAACCTCATAAAACACTATTTATAACGTATAATCTTGACTTACCCGTCTTAGATGATTGATACAGGTGCCTCCTGCAAGCCACAGCCACAGTGTCATCGGAAAGCAAAACAACACTACGCACAGATGGACGTTTGCAATGAGCTGCGATTAAGCGTAATTGCTGAAGTTCCTCGTTATACACTGTAATGCCATCACATTGACAGCTCCATATCTCGTTGTCAATTATCTTAATTGAACGAGGCTGATCTGAGAGCTGCGCTTCTTTTACTTTTTTCAATTCCTCTTGCATAATTGTATCGAAAGAAACATCGTCATTTAGTTGTTCTGAAATTAATCAGGATGATTAACCAAAATTATATAAAAGTTATAACTCCAGTGCTGTGGTAAGGGTTTCTGTTTGAAATAATTGCACAATAAATGACACTTCGCATTTTTTAATACAAAAGTACCCCATATACTGTATATAAGTTAGCTACACAAGTATATAAATTAGTAATATACTATTGCTGCAAGACAATACCATCTGAAAATGATATCGTTAAGAGACTACATATTTGCTCATGACATAACAATTTATTAAATGCGTGAACATTACCTTGAAGGCATATGAGTTGTGTTTCCACATTCCCTATCTTGTTTCGGCTACTGCTTTCAAAAGCAGTCATCGCAGATATGAGCGTCTTGAGCCGGACGATAATGCGGTCGTCGCTGTCATCAGCGGTCACTAAGTTCGGCAATGGTTGGTCTTTTTGAAACTTTTCTGCCATTTCACGCCCGAATACTTCTTCTTTGCATTTTTGTTTTGATTCAACTACAACATAAGTATTACTATAAATGTAGTAGACTATACATACATGTTTAAACTAATATCTGTTGATTTTACAGGCGTTATAATAGAAGAAATAGCTTATATTTGTTTTACCAAATAATTGAATCAAATGACTACTAGTTACGTTATGAAAAATAATCGTTACCACTTATTGGAAATGTCGACTTGTTTGCTGGCCCATAGTTATACACCACTGTGAATATCAATCCAAGACTAAAGATATCGACGGATGCAGTGTATTTAAGATTTTCTCTATTTAAAAAGAACTCTGGCGCCCAAAATGCGGGAGTGCCCGCTGTTGATCTATTGATTTGAGTGGAAAACGTAGGTTGACTTATAGTGTAGTCGTATATTTTGGCATATCCAAAATCTCCAAGTTTAACAACTGGTATGTCATCGACCATTTTTATCAATATGTTTTCTGGTTTTATATCTCTGTGAATAATGTCACGGTGATGAAGATAGGCTACAGCAGAGGTAGTTTCACCCATTATCCGCAGTTTCTCAGAAAAAGGCATTTCCGGATTTTTATCAAGATGGTGATTCAAATCGCCTAAATCACATAATTCCATAAAAAGCCAAACTTTGCTGCCATGTTCATAATGGTCATACAATTTGACGATATTGGGATGTGAGCATGCTCTCATCCTTGCACCTTCTTCCATTGCCATTGATATGAGCTCATTGTTTCGACTCCATCGATCGGCGACTAGTATTCCTTTTGCCGCTATGGGTAAACCGGTATCTATCACATGAGCTTGACACACTGAACCAAACGTTCCTTTTCCAATACTATCCTCTAGACTGATCCGATAGCCACCAACGTCTATTTCACCGGGACCAGGTCCATGTTTAATTTTGTCCAGCTGGGGACGATGTACAGAGGAATTACTCCCCATGTTTTACGTTTTTCATAAACAATCCAGAATATGATCGTTTCCTGCTTACGATTGAGTTTAAATTAAAATTACACTGTTAGATTTGAATAAGTTAGATCTACATTTGGTCATCTATAATACTAACCTTATATCTGCATAAATATGTTTTTGTATGTGCCTCACATCAAGGCCATACTTGAATGCCTAATGTATACACTATTTATTTGTTTCCGTATAATTTCACTCGATAAATAAAGTATACCCCGAGGATAAGAAAGACTAAGTTTGAATACGTAAAAGACCTGCGAGTCAAGTATTGATTTCGCATGGACCTCTAATATGATATCGTAATATTTGCACAGTGATCTTGCATGCCAGGTTAAGAGCTCTGAGGTTTGTTATTTGTTGTGTAATGTGTATGATTTAAGGAATTAAGATTAGAGAAAAAGTATGGCTCAATAGGGGTAATTGATGAATGCATAATTTGCATCACTGTTCAAATCATCAATTGGCATGGTTATTGCGACGCATAATATGAAAACAATATTTATACAAAACCTCGGCTAAGCTGATAGACATTATATTTTGTATGTTACATCCAAACAAACTGAATATATTAGATCAAGTATCCATGATTGGTGGATTAGATTATTTGGGGGTTTCTATTCTAGCACATCAAATTGATATTAATATAATATATATATAGATGTATACATTTTATTGTTTTTAGAATCTTTAATCATGAGAAAACGGTTGCCAACATTAAGTGTTCCATTAACTAAGCTAGTTTTAGCAAGAGAAAATATTGTTAGATTTATAGTTCTTTATTACTTGTCTGATTTATTACTGGAAACTATTTATTTCAGAGAAGCTATTTATTTTCAATGATAATTGGCTTAATCTGCAACGTTTATGTTTTACAATTTATAGACATGTATAGTGTCAACATTTTAACTATGATTTTGAGAAAATTAAATAAAATTTGATCATGTGGTGCCTCACGAGAGTAAGGTGGGGTGCTTCTTTCACGTGGCCGGCTTATTGCGGATATCAACAAAAGTGCATAAAACTGTATAGTTAATGGTTTTATTTTAAAAATATGGGATTGATGTGTCATACGTATCAATGTCTTACTCCCTCTTATTTTCTTTTCAATAAAATATGTGTTGCGTGATCTTCAGATAGTACTTCAAATGATAGCATTTATAATTAATGCTATTTTATATTCTGGTAATGTATACGTTTTATACTACAAATATTGATGGGTCTTTTCTCATAATTATAAAATTGTATGATATCAACCCCCCCATGTATTTGAAAATTTTAAAGGAATAGCTTTATGAACCTGGGCAATATTCCGCGTACATAGAAAAGTGCCATATCAAGTACTCTACCGAAATAAAAGCCAAAAGCTACAAAAAGGGCCTAAGCCCAATATCACTGACTCCAGTTATAAGCAAATACTATTTCATTTACAGTTGGCTTTTAGAGGAATTCAATGACAAATTAGATTCCAATCAGGTTGATGCCCAAAAGGGGAGTCCCACTATAAATGTCCTAGTCGCAATGCTCAACGACTGGAACAAACTACACCTATGACTCTACATCCGGCCGTCTACTCTACTACTGGTCGTCTGAACAAAAGCCTTCGGGAGAAAGCTTATTGCATTGGATATATCACCAGTCCTGAACTCATGGAAATGTAGCTTTCTAACGTATATACACGTCTATACACGAGCCTGTGTATTTCCAAATATGAAATCATGTTATAAAGGAAATTCTAAAGGATACAAGTAACACAGTTATTTTATGATTATTACGTGTT
>LQRL01098778.1:34933-47739 GCA_001703475.1 Hydroides elegans
ATATTTTCAACAGGCTTAGATACTTGATTCAAATTTATTTTATAATACCTAATCTCCAATTAACTGCCAATGTTTCAATTCATATTATTAAAATGAAGTAGACAGAAATATTTTACACTTAGTTCAGTTATTTTATTTACCCAATATATTGGGATTTTTATATAATATTAAACGATTGGTTTCTGCCATGCTTACGCGTGGCGAGTTTTGAATTTGAAAAGGACATTATTGCTGTGATTTGGAATACATGTTGATACATCATCTCACAAGCGAGATTGGATCGCAGCTTTTCGCAGTGCCAATGACAGTCTAGGCATTTTGAAAAAATGATTAATGATCGCATGCTTTCCTATTTATACCCTTCATATCGTATATTCGGTTGTTCGTTTATTCGGTCGTTCGTTTGTTCGTGTATTCAGTTGTTGTTCGTTTATGCGTATCAAATTTTTCGTTTATTCGTGTTCGTTTATTTGGTTATTCGTGTTTGTTTATTCGTTTGTTCGTAGCAGATGTCCAATTAGCGGTGGATTTAAATCAAATAATCTGGACTTGCCTGTCTTAGACGACTGATAAAAGTGTTTCTCGCAAGCCACTGCCATAGTGTCATCGGAAAGCAAAACAACACTGCACACATATGGATATGTACTGTGAGCTGTGATGGTGCGTATTTGCTGAAGTTCTTCGTCATATACTGTAATGCCATTTTTATGACAGCTCCATATCTCGTTGTGGATTATCTTAATTCTTCCGGGCATACATGATTGCCACACCTCTTTGACTTTTTTTCAATTTAGCTTGCATCATTGCATTGAAAGAAACATCGTCATTTATGTGTTCTGAAATTAATCAGAGTTGTCGATCAAAAAAAGATAAATTACTCTAGTATTATTGTAAGAGTTTCTGTTTGAAATTATCACACAATAAGTAACACTATACATTTCTTTATATAATTGTATGCCATACTTGTAAATCTATTATGTATTTAAGCGATGTATATGTTGAATGCATGATATGTTTAATTATGTTTGATATATGCTGTAGAGAATTACCGAATGACAACGATATTCTAAAGATTTCATATCCGTTCATAAATTGCAATTTACTAGATGCTTAAAAAGTACCTTGAAGAGATATGACTCGGGATTCGATATCTTCTATCTTCTTTCGGCTACTGCTTTCAAATGCAGTCATCTCAATTATGAGTGTTTTGAGCTTGGTAATGATACGGTTGTCTCTGTCGTCAGCGGTCACTAGGGTCGGCAATGGTTGATCTTTTTGAAATTTATCTGCCATTTCGCGACCAAATATTTCTTGTTTGCTTTTTTGTTTTGATTCCACTACAACATAAATTGTTCCCATAAACACATTTAGGATATTTTTTTGCAAAAACTAATATATGTCTATTTTAAACGATTTATAAACAATAGAAACTTCTTGATATCTTGCATTCAAAATAAGCTAAAACGATGACAAGTGATTATTTTGTTATTTAAACAAGCTGTTACCACTGATTGGAAATGTTGACTTATTTGTTGGTCCATAGTTATACACCACTGTAAAGATCAATCCAAGACTGAATATATCGACAAATGCAGTATATTCAAGATTTTCGCTATTTAAAAAGAACCCTGGTGCCCAAAATGCTGGAGTACCCGCTGTTGATCTATTAATCTGAGTAGAAAACGTAGGTTGACTTAACGTATAGTCATATATCTTGGCATATCCGAAATCTCCGAGTTTAACAATTGGTATGTTATTGATCAGTTTCATCAATATATTTTCTGGTTTTATATCTCTGTGAATAATATCATGGTGATGAAGATAAGCTACGGCAGAGGTAGTTTCACCCATTATCCGTAGGTTCTCAGAAAAGGGCATTTCCGGGTTTTTATTAAGATAGTGATTCAAATCGCCTAAATCGCTTAATTCCATAAAAAGCCAAACTTTGTTTCCATGTTCATAATGGTCATACAATTTGACAATGTTTGGATGTGAGCATGCTCTCATCCTTGCGCCTTCCTCCATTGCCATTGATTTGAGCTCATCATTCTGACTCCACCGATCGGCCACTAGTATTCCCTTTGCTGCTAAGGGTAAACCTGTGTCAATGACATAAGCTTGACACACAAAGCCAAAGGTTCCTTTACCAATACTATCATCAAGGTTGATGCGATATCTACCTATGTCTATTTCACCGGGGCCAGGTCTATCTTTCAATTTGTCCAACTGGGGAAGATTGTCTGAGGGTTTGCACGCCATTTCCATGCTTGTTTTAAATAAACAAGATAATGATCACTTTGCTGTCTATATAATTACTTTTGCTTACGGTAATTGTTAATTATGTTGTTTGATAATTTCGTTTATGTTAATGTATTGCAGCGTTTATATAAACCATATTCACGTGAATAATGATAGATATGTGCCTATCGTTGAGTTTATAACAGTATGAAATGTGTACACAACTATTCAGTTTACTCATAATTTATTTTTACTATTTAATACAGCATAACCAAAGGCAGTTAATATAATTCAATCATATAAACTACTTGTGAGTGAGGTATTGATTTCGCACTTATGTGATGACCTAGCTGAAATCATGTGATTTATGAAGGTGGCAGTATATGAAGTGGTACTCTTGAAATCGCTTATCTAACAAGCAATGATCTCATCTTAACTAACGATAAGGCTATTGTTTGTTTACTTAATGAAACGAATATATGTATAAGCATATCTCAAACATATTTGATAGAAATAGTTTATGTATGTATAAATAACCATATGAATTGAATCATTTTTGCAATGCATTATCTAAGTATGTGTGCGATCGGGATCAAGGTCAAGGTGTGCGATCGGGATCAAGGTCATTCTAAATCATTTAGTTTTCTTTTGATATATATTTATATTCTTGTGATGATGCTTAAGCATCATTTTTAATCCTTGGTTTAATAAGTTTATATTTAATTACTTTTGGCATCAGCCATCAAAATGCAAAAACGTTTTGCTGCTATAATGCGACAATAAACTGATTTCGAATTTCTCTATGTGATTTCTAATAATACTTTCAAAACAGGAATTAGATATCCGTGTTGTGATAAATATGATATAAAGATTTGTATTACCGTTGAGAAGGCGTTTTAGCTACATTTGGAGAGAAGATATTTTATGTGGACCATTCTTATTTTCAATAATCGTAAGCATTAAATTGGTATAAAGTTAGCGTTTAAATGAAATATCATCACAGCATGAATTTTACAAGTCTGTCTGAGTGCGTCTCAAGTCTGCCTTGAATTTTATTCGTTAAATTTTCCTTGCAATAGTGTGAGATTAAATTCTAAGTAAAATATTGTGATGCTGTGCTGTGAATGCTGTGAATAACATGACCTCAACAACGCAAATTGTTTTTATTGTTGTTTGAAATTTGTATGTGCATCGTATGACCGTATGTGAGTCGAGGTCGGCTTCATTGAATACGTAGAATATACATCCGCATTCTCCACCGTTTTTCATTGAAATCGTCAGAAATTGTAATTTTCAACTAGCATCTCATATTACTAACGGATAAATTAAATAGTTTTAATGCATGTTCTAAATGAATATAATTGCATAAAAAGCCCCCGAACCGACGAAAAGCACCCCCGGCGGATATATTCCTCCCTCCAATTTATTCAGGTTAGGGGATATGCCTACCCCGTCCTTGAAGCGCAGAGATACATCGCAGCGATAAATGACATGACAACAATGTACCATTGGACGTCAACGTTATGTCAAACTTTCAACGTAATTTTGACGTCATTGATACATATGTTTATGATGTCATTCTAAGGCAATATCTCGCCGTCTTAGTTTGTTATCAAAGTGACATCATATTGATATGACGGACATCATAAGCTAAAACGTCTTCGTTACGTTGTTTGAGTTATTCGATCTAAATTTTATTCCAGAAATGTTGTATTTTGAACATATTTTCATGATTAAAAGCTAAAGAATTTTGGGCGGATGGGGGATGGGGGTTAGCCTAGCCTAAAAAAATGTTGGGGATTTTCGCGAGGGTAGGGGGGCTTTTCGCCGAGGGAAATTATTCAATAAATACAGTACTTGATATTCGTTTGTAAAAAAGGATGGCCAGTATTTAGACTGTCATAAACAAATATTTTCAGTTTAAAAAAGAAGTAATTGGTGTTGAGCAAAGCTCAATAACTTTTAGTCCAGCAAGTGAACTACAATCCAAATGCTAGCTTAGAAACGCTTAAGCGTCGCTTGTAGCCAAAACCGTGATCAGCAACCAACAAACAATGTCCTCGTGTAATATTGCACTCACCCAAGGAAGGTATACGCTGAGACACAGCAAAGTGCTTGAAAATTTTGCATACTGGCTTGCGCTTAAGCTTTCGCTCGAAAAACAGACCAAGATCAATGCGGGGAAAAAACAAAAAAAAAAACAAAAAATACAATAGACAAATTAGCAAGAGCTACCGATTTGGGGTTGAGAATTGACTTCAGTACAAGATTTCAGTTGCACGTTTAGATAACCACAAGACCAATCTAAAATGATTGTTCGATTATAACAATTGAAATGTATCTGAAACTGCACGTCACTTGCAAAAAAATCTACCCTGTCTCTTAATTTGCCCTATATTGGAAAAAGGAGCCGATTAAAGAAATTGTAATTTAAAAAATCGACATGCGTATGTACATGATTGACCGATGGACTGGTGGGCACAATGGAAGGTTGTTTAACGACATATCAGCATTGACATATATACTGGTCTTAAGGTAGAGAGGAAGACATGTCGGCAAATATATATTTTACCAAAACCATGTTTAATCCATTTCTTACTAATATATACCCCTACTGCAAAGCAGCCATAACTGTGCCAGGGTAGTCGTTGTGCCTCAATTTTGAATCGTACATATCTGGTTAAAGGGCCATATATTTATGTTTTAACTAGTTCCTATCCATCAAGAGGGCCCTATTTAAGAGCGGTACCCGATCCTGATTTTTTATTCGATACAAAAATTAGATGCATTGCAAGACACACAGTCATAATATCAAACAAATAAAAACATCAAAACATTTGGAACGTAAATGTAGAAACATGTGTCCCAGCCAATCAATTAAATTGCGAAAGCAATGTTCGACCCGGTTCATTTATTGATATAATATGCATGACCAAATAACACAAGACATGTTCTGTTTAGCCTTGTAAAAATGAGAATGTGTTTACCAAAATTTGTTTTGTTTAAAATCTTTTAACATTTCCTCAAAATAATCGAGGACGACATTTCTCAGAGTTGGGAGAAATGTATTCACCAGACATATATAAGACAGTTTCAAACGGACACAGTCACATTTTGAGGACAAAGAGCATACCATGAGTGCAAGCGTTTGATATTGATGGTGAACAAGAGTACAAGAGTAGCAAGAATACATAGTCATGGCTTTCACATATAGAAAAACTTATAAACCGTTTTCGATCCTTAATATTTGATTGCCTTGGATGTATTTTTATCGAATCAAAGGTTAGAAATTAGTCCTGAATGATTTGTTGTCCGTTTTTTGGCAAAATCAATATCAAGCAATGACAACATATCTTATGACTTAAATTTTACCTTCATTGGAAAACAACATTCGATATGACACTAAAGCGCAGCATTAACCACGTCTATGGCTCTTTTAGCTAGTTTTTCTTTCTTTCTCTGGATAGTTGGAGGGTTGTGAGGTCACGACAATAACTTTTTATTTATAAAATAGAAAATCCTGCAATTTTACTTATTTTTACTTAAGGTTAGAAATTAGTCCTGAATGATTTGTTGTCCGTTTTTATTTGGCAAAATCAATATCAAGCAATGACAACATATCTTATGACTTAAATTTTACCTTCATTGGAAAACAATGTTCGATATGACACTAAAGCGCAACATTAACCACGTCTATGGCTCTTTTAGCTAGTTTTTCTTTCTTTCTCTGAATAATTGGAGGGTTGTGAGGGCACGACAATAACTTTTTATTTATAAAATTGAAAATCCTGCAATTTAACTTATTATAAACCTATTTAAAAGTTACAAATCAAATTGATAACCGATAATTGGTAGGGTCTAATATGTAAAATTTAGATACATACGTTATTGTTCCATTTCATAATCACGCTTGTTAACAAAACATTGCAAAAAGTATAAGCAAGCTTTTGATTTAATGATTTAGTTTATTATAATATGACGTTATATTCTGCATCCAAACGAATGCGAGTCTCAAGCTGTATTGGCTCTAATCACTAGAATATCTTAGACAATACCTAGAATTGTTTCCCGAAAATTTGTGCCCTTTTTTGCTAAGTGTGAGTGTTAGAACCTTCATATCTCCGGCATGAAATAAGGTAAAAATTCCAGCAATATATAAAAACAAAGGTGTATCATTATATATCTATATTCCAATATTGATTGTTTTTCAAACATAGATAAAAAGTTTGTATTATTGCAGTTTTAAATTTATGAAATGGTCATCATTGCGCTCCCGAAAATTTGCACCCCCTTGTGAAACATAAGGATTTATAACGATATATCAAATAAATGAATATAAAATATTTGTAAAGCATTTGATATAAATTTGTGAATGCAGGTGGATGAATCAATTGATAAAATAATACGTGATTAATAAATAACGGGAAGTAACTAGCATATGTGCTGACAGGTAAGATAACAATTTTCAAATAGCCGACTTCAGACACATTTATACAAAACATTCAATCACATATATTGTTTATCAGAACTTTTCAGCCATGACTTTATATATATTAGACATATATGAGACAGTTTGAAACGGACCCAGTCACATTTTGAGGACAAAGAGAACACCATGAGTGCCAGAGTTTGATATTGATGATGAACAAGAGTACAAGAGTAACAAGAATACATAGTCATGACTTCCACATATAGAAACACTTATATACCGTTTTCAATCCTTAATATTTGATTACCTTGGATGTATTTTCATCGAATCAAAGGTTTGCAAATTAGTCCTGAATGATGTTTTGTCCGACTTTTTGCAAAATCAATATCAAGCAATTACAACATATTTTATGACTTAAATTTTATCTTCATTAGATAACAACGTTCGATATGACACTTAAGAGCAGCATAAATCACGTCTATAGATCTTTTAACTAGTTTTTCTTTTTTCTATGGATAATTGGAGGTTTGTGAGGTCACGACAAAAATTTCTAATTCATAAAATAGGAAATCTTGCAATTTTACTTATAATAAACCTATATAAGAGTTACAAATTCAATTGATAACCGATAATTGTCAGGGTCTAATTTGTAAAATTTAGATAAATACGTTATTGTTCCATTTCATGATCACGCCTGTTAACAAAACATTGGAAATATTAAAGGCGAGCTTTCAATTATTTAATGATTTAGTATATTATAATCTGACGTTATATTCTACATCTAAAGAAATGCGAGTCTCAAGTTTTATTGGCTATAATCACTAGAATACCCTAGACAATAACTAGAATAATTTCCCGAAAATTTGTCCCTTTTTGAGTGTAAGAACCTTAATATCTCCTGCATGGAACAAGGTAAAAATTCCAGCAATATAATAAAATAAAGGTGTATCATTATAAACTTGTATTCCAACATTGATATTCTCAAATATAGATAACAAATTTGTATTATTGCGCTCCCCTTGTGAAACATAAAAACTCACATCGATATATGAAATAATATAATATGAAATAATTTGTAAAGCATTTGATATAATTTTGTGAATGCAAGTGGATGAATTAATTGACAAAATAATAAGTGATTCCTAAATAACTGGAAGTAACTAGCTTATGTGCTGACGGGTAAGATAACAATTTTCAAATAGCCGACATCAGACATATTTTTACAAAGCATTCAATCATATATATTGTTTATCAGAACTTTTCAGCCGTGACTTGTATGCCTTTCAATAAACTAGATATATTTCTATCTCCCTTAACATAAGAAATGATCATCGCGCCTCTCAACTAGACTGTCTTTATAATTAAGCAATGATAGCTTCCAAGTACCATCATACTCGCATACCATAACTGATATCTCATAATAAAACATGTTTAAATTTAAGAATAAGTATATTAAGCTTTTATACTTCGCATTTCATTATACGGTGGTTATTTTATATCGTTTTGTGAAACTATTCTAAATAATTTATTCAGCTTTTAAATAAAGTGCCCAATCATTATCATACCATTTTATATTACATCAACATATCACAAGTTTAACATTTAGCATTTTATATTTCTTTCCACGCAATAAGTACTCAAAATATAGATTTTAGAAGATAGAAATCAATAACATCAAGGTATTATGGCATGGGTACAAATTTTCGGGAACACACATTAACCCAAAATATTTTTTTCCAATTTTATAAATCTATTTAATGATTCACAAAACTTAAATGTTTTTAATATGTTCACAGCTAACATACGTACCTTTGGTTTGAAATACTAAGATTATTATTGTTTGTTTATTTATCAATGAAAAAATCGAAGTCAAACCACATATTTTGCAAAAAGGGGGTACAATTTTCGGCAAAAAGTCGTTCATTATAAGGAAATTTAGGGTTTTATAACAAATATATTGCTTGTTTTTATCTAAAAAGAAACGCTCACTGAAATATGAAAAATATGAATTTCCACTCAGCAAAGCCTTTAATTACTGCAAGGGCTCCAGATTGCTAATAGCACTAAAAAAACAATATTTCTTTATATTCAAAGCGAGCGCATCACTGAACTGTAACAAAACAGAAGAGCATCCATTTATGACCGAATATCGCTTTGACATTTTTTTATTGGGAATACTGTAAAATATGGGTTTGTGTCGGAATGTCTTTAAACGAAAGAATCCAGGGATATATTTTAGGAATGCCCCTTTTTCTACAAAACAAGTGCTATTAATCTCATCTGAATTCGTGGCAAAGATCTATTCTGTGAACAAAAAATATAGTTTAAGAAAAAAAATACCCGAATGGAAATCAGAGACTAGAAAGGAATAACAAATCAAAAGTTCAATCCAGCCTCAGTGTTTTGAATACTCTAAATTGTTTTCACAATGTAATTCCAGAATGACATCCTGATCGATCTTTGATGAGTGATAGAATAAATTAATAGTTTGTAATTTTTTGTCGGACCAATATAATGGAAATTATAATTGAAATGCAATAACAACTCAAAGATAATTCAAACCATAACTATGTTGGTAATAAACACAAACACTGTTTAACTGCATATATCCATAATTGTCGGATAATTATACTAACGATATATATGTGTTATAAATGAAAACTAGAGGAGTGTCTATACCACAATAAAGACATTTCTATGAAGCATGCATGGATACTATCGAAATGAGTTCGCAAGATATTTTGTGCATTGTGTTTTGGAATTGTTTCCTTGTATCTATTGGTAGGGTTTTATGTATATTTTCATATATATATATATCAATAAGATTGATCGAATATTGAATAAGCATAGCTTCAAGTGACCAAAGTTCCATTTTGCGCTTGAGATCAATTAATCTCAACATTTCAAATGTCTCTTAACCATGTATGAATTTGTAGTAAATTTATTCGTTGCAATCACTGACAGTGATATCATCAGTCTCAACCGCTCAGCCCATATGGACCGTGGACGGCGAGCGGTGTGCCTTTCCCTTCCAATATCAAGAAATCAACTACACGACTTGCATCACCGAAGTTTTGTATCACACTCCTGTGAATGGCCCCTGGTGTATGACCAACAACGAAAATGATTTGGCCGACATATATGCAGTTTCAGGTTTATCTTCATTAATGTTTTTTTTTTGTTTGTGGAATTCCAAATGATTGGTTTACATTTCCTTCAAATTACGCAGCGATTTCAACAAGTATCGCTGACCGGTGACTGCACCGTAATGCAGGCTAAGCACACATGGGCGCCCAAATAGAGAGCAAAACATGTTATTTACCGCTTTTAGTTTATAAGGTTTCCACCACGACGCTACGAGGGTAAGGTAAACGCGCTCAAACGGACCGACGCTTTGAAACTGAATGATATGCAGTCTGTTCAATATATAAATGTGTATTTGATTTAAGACATGTTAATTATGACTATAAAACATACATGTAAAATAATAAATGAAATTATTAACATTAGAATAGTATAATTTCATGACCAAATGTAACAATTTGAGGTGGTATTGATCGATGTTTATAATCATAACAAATCTGATATCACAATATTCTGTTTAAATGGGTAGCAAATCGAATTGTTATGGACAATGAAAGAGGTCAGTCGAACCTTTGCCATAAAGAACCTATCTAAATAATTGTTCGTTTTTCATTTGACTGAGACTTTTTTCACCAATATATTTTTTTGTATATGTTTTTAATAACATTTTTTAATCAGTGTATTAAAATTTATCATGGATCTTATATAGTTAATTATATTTCTAATATGTACTGCATGCAGGTTTTGTTCAACTGCACGCGATGCGACGTGGCTTCGGATCGGGATTTTGAGGATTCGGATCCGAATGGGGGTAATGAGGAATTCATGGTGACTTCGAATCCAGATGAACATTTTGGGGAAGACGCAACCGCGTGGGGATTCTGCCTCAATCCATATACGGACGACGCCAGCATGGATTATTGTAACTATGCCTTAATTCAGATTCTCACAGCTATATCCAGAGGCTTTACCGGAGCTGGCATTTACTATTGAATCCCAAGCGATTTATGAGCAAATGTCGCTGCATTTTTTTCCAAATTATACATTTCATTAGCACAGCTTTTTTTTATATAAAAGACAAGCATCTAGTAATAATCTGATGGTAACGATATTTTTGGAAGCTCGGTGGTCAAGTCAGTATAGTGGCTGACTAGCCAAGTGGATATTAAATCGATGGGGTGAGTTCGAGCCCGGCTCATGTCAGATCTCAATATGTTTTTTTCAGCTGCTTCCTAGGGTTCACAACGGTCTCGTTATATATGATAAATGATACTTACACCCAGTGCTATAGCTAGTTTAGGGATTGATAATTGTAAACGCCGCATGTGGCTATAGATAGTTAGGGAATTAAATATAAAGCACTAATATAAGTATATATCATATAACGTGGCGGTGCTTGATAATTATCGGTTTATATAAATAGTTAAATTGTAATTGAATATTGTAAAGCGGTTAGGTCAGGTCATTGATCTGGAAATAATCGCTATATAAAAACCGATTATTATTATTATTATTTTGGATAACGCATGTGTGCACTAGATATAATATTCATTGGCCAACTCACACAAGAAACAGACAAGATTACGATAAAATCATTAAAAAAAATATCAAGAAAATGTATTATTTATTATTCAGAAAAATTTATCTATACATCTATCTATCTATTTTTGATTTGATAGATTATTGGTGTTCAGATGGTTAACCTTCCATTGACGATGGTCGTCAGAAGCGAAGATCCTTTTGTGATGAAACTCAAATATGGAATCCGCCCATTTCAGTCTGTGATTGTAAGAAACACTGTTGAATATTCTATGTGTAGTAACTGCAGTTTCTCTGATATGTTAACTAAATATGAAGTCCTTAACATTTAAAAGGTTAAGAATGTTTTTTATGAATTGTTAGAGACATGCATTTTGTTATACCATATATTTCACAACCATTACTGATTTTTTTTTAAAAATCATCAAAGGTTTAGAAACCCTATATTTATCTACATAGGTAACAAATAAGTAACACAATGTTTCTTCCAGATATCGCCACTTCCACTCCGTTATTGAATTCTGAAGACACCGAGGAAGCGCCCTACGCCGAACTCCTTGGATCGGGCGCCATCTTTTTCCTCTTGTGCGAACTGGCGCTTGTGGTTTTCGCCGATGTTCCATCGTATAAGCGCGAAAGCAAAAGGCTTAGGTACAACTTATGTCGAATAGGATCTCTGCCGAAATAGTATGTCAATAATTTGATATGTTGCCGTTTCCTAGTAGCGATGTGTTACAATTTTGTTTTAGATCTAGAGAAATCCTTGTTTATATCCCAGGCACTAATCAATATGTTCTTTTCATAACCGATTCGGCAATATATGATATGTTTTATCGCACTATCATCATATACCACAAACGTTTAATACAAGTATGACACATTCAATGTTCCATCTTTGAAGGTATCTAGGCTCATGGTTTCGGTAACTTCTGAATATTAACAAGTAAAGTAGCATACACGATGATTGCGAATCGAACTTGATCTGTTGAATGTTGAAAATGATTATGATGGTCAAATGCATGTTTAAATCTAAACCATATAAAATTTCTTAACAAACCACTTATATTTGAAATAACTGTTTTGTTCTTTGCTCTATCTAAATCTAAAAGCGCCTTATTTTTTGGCAATTTTTGCCACACCTGTCAATGTCTTTTTTTAAATTCTTAATTTTTTTTATCAACAGCAAATAAACAAAATGCATGTTATTCAGGCGATATCTCTTATGCATAGAAATGTTGTCGTTCAATAGCTCTGCATACCTGGTCAAACAGCATAATACATACCTTATATGGGATGCTCGCAAAACAGTCCATGTTTATTGGCCTGATTTGGATATATTTGGGGAATGACCGCCTATATATGCCTATATTTGTTTATTGTTTGTGTTTTGAAATTCGTTAGACATGTTTCTATCTTTTCCATTCGCTGACAAATAACCTCGATGGTCCTATAACTAAAGTTTTGCCTTGTTTGTCATTCTATTGGCTCTCATTCTTGCTTTTCCAAATATCCACAA
>LQRL01098778.1:48066-59892 GCA_001703475.1 Hydroides elegans
TATTAATTCTACAGTCCACATATGAAGTAAAGGCGAAGAAGAAGACCGTGGAAACGGCGCCGAAACAAAAAAAAGAAAACGTACGAAAGCCGCTTTTGAACACTCGAAAGAAAACAGTCAACATTCTAGTTTACATTGATAGTAGCGTTAAGAACAATTTGATATGTGTATTTATTAAGCAATAATATCATATAATTCATTGTAGAAATAAACATTTTAAAGAACCATACATTTTATTTGTACATATATGTTGGGCTCTATAGATTGGTTAAAACAATAAAATGATAAATGCATTTCAGAGCAATGTGTCCACTGCCGGTTACAACAATACCAGTAATTATAATTTCTATTAATATCAATCATAGAATTGAGTATTGCTTAATATACATCACAGATCACAGACTAATTAAGAATATTATATAACTTAGAAAACTTAAAATAACATGACATAAATTTATAACACATGAGATGTTTACAAGGATGCCATTGTAACTCAGTATTCTATTAATATTCTCCATCTATGGGCGCCACCCTTTTCCTGGCATACCATCCCACATTGCGTTTAAACCGCTCGAGCTCTCTTCTGTAAGCGGGTACATCGGCCACAAATACAACGAGCAACTCAATGGTGACAAACACGACGCCAGTGTAGCCGAACACCGTGGCATGCGGTGCTTCTGTTGGATCTGAGAAGGAGGGGTCGCGGACCCACGCGGGGATCCCTGTGAAAACAAGATTAAAAGGAGAAGAGCCAATGATACTTCATTGTTCATACATATGAGTTTTTTTATCTATACAGGTTTCTGATGTTGTTTGTTTTTACAAAAAAAAAACGGCGTGTGACTTTTACTTTAATATTACTATAACCAATTCCATTTTCTTAAATCAGGTTATTCACACATTGCGACGTCTTTTTCTTTCGTTTTTTTTTTTTTGCTATTCGACGTCTCGTTGAGAGTTCTAAAATACAAATAAATCATGTTTTAAATAATCTGTCACTTACTCTCACATACCGCTATTGGTGGGTCCCACTTGAAATCCTCATTGCAAGCGGAAACTCTCCGAACAAACATATCTGAAAACTCATATCCATCCTTACATTGATACACAATGGAATAAATCGAATGGATTTCCATAAACCTGTAATCAATTCCATACCATGTCGGAATGATCGAGCATGGCAACGCATTGCTTTCTGTATAAATCGACGTGGTTGTACCATTTTGTTGTGGTATCACAGAGGCAATATCAACCTGAGTGGCCGTCACATCATCCGATGGAGAGCGCGACTCATAGATTGTTATCTCTGATGACTCTATGTTAGAAATAGAGGTAAACAGCGTTTTTGATGGCCCTGTACTTTCCACTACAGCATTGTTTAACTGCGTGGTCACTTGAGTAATAACTTGAGTAGCACTATATAAAACACTATCGCGTGTGCTTGATATTTGAGTTGAAATCTGATTTAAGTTCAAAATAGAAGTCATCTGCTCGGATTTTTGTGATGACTTTGTTATTTTTTCCGAGTCATGCGATGTCTTCCGTGTTTTCTCATTATACTCCGATGAGACAACAGTATTCATACCAGTGACACGTACTGACGTTTCGTCTGTTTTAGACGTTGATACATATGATTGCTGTGTGGTAAGCGATGAAACAGGTTTAGTCACCCCAGTACTATGTGTCGGCATCGTCATTTTCCCTGCGTCATGCGACGTTGTATATTCTTTCACACTTTGCGTTGTCAGTCGTTCAGTTAGTTGAGTACTTAGTGTCGTCATACCAACTGATTGACTGTCGGTAGGCGCAGTGCTTATTGCAGCATCGGAGGAAATGTAATCTGTAGCAGTAGTCATCTCTGATCCTATACCATTTTCGTATCCATTATAGCCTATGAAAAATAAATATACAATATTTATTTGTTAAAATAATAACAGGAGAATAAGGTCCTGGTCATGCGGTAACTTTGGCTATATGTGTCACTTATCAATTTATGCTTTTCAATATATTTGTTATGGGAATCTCAAGAAAAGCAACGTTTAGCAACGGTCCTCTTAAATATCCTATATAAAATATTGAAAAAAAAAAGATTTAATAGAGTTAAAGCATAAACATGAGTTTCGTTTTTCGTGTAGCCATACTCTTAGTGTGGCTAAAAATGCATATATTGTTTTTTTTTCCTTCTAAATCCCTTTTCAATTCCACTTTTTTTTGCAATATTATTTGTTTCATCATGATTACACATTAATAAAAAAAAATACGTATAGTTTAATCTCAATTACCAGGGCAGGTTGCCAAAGCGGAGATATTGGTGCCCTCCAGCACACAGTAACCCCACACATCACCAGTCACCGCACACGCCTCGCAGCCCTCCAAGCCAACACATGAATACACCGACCACCTATATCATACGGATATGTAAAATGAATTCTAAAATTCCTTAATTTGGTTTATCATAAATGGAGCCTGATATATTGCATTTGAAATGTATCTTTAGTGTCCAAAGAAATCGAAATATAAACATTATGTTTCAGTTTTTCGAAATGTTCAATATGTTCAATATTTTCAAAAAATAAGGAAGCAAAATATGTTCAAAATGTTTGAATATTGAGAAAGCTCAAAGTTGCAACATAAAAGTTATGTAAGATATTTGTTTCTCTTGTCAAATCAGTCAAAGTAACAATATGTATACAAATCGGCGAACGAATCCATTAATTGAGTAAACAGTAGTTACATACATAGCGCTAACGGAACTCATCATAGTTTGGTTTGTATTGAGCAATGTATATTCTCGGTTGGTATAAAACGGAAAGGTACATGATGAGCCTATAGCTGCTGTCCCTCCGTGTGTTGTGACGTCACAATAATCCCACATGTTTCCTCGTTCATGTTCCCATTGCGCTTCGGTATTCACCAAGTATAAAGCGAGACCATGAACCCAAACGTTACACCAGGGAGAATGGTTCGTACAATCGAGACATCGTGGAACGAGGAACGCGCAACTAGTGTATATGACTCCATCAAATGTAAACGGGAAGATGCATTCTCGCCCGTTTGTTGTCAAAACTATTGACGAATCTGATATAAAAATAGAAAACGAAAAAGGAGGACGAAATAAACAAGCTTTAGAATAGAGGAACACATGACAGACAACTTAAAAATTGAAACGGGGGTTTCGCATTGAACACTGATAATTGTAGAATCTACATCCACTTGCTCGCTATATCTGTAAGGTTGTAGATTAAGCTTGTTTTCCTACCAGTTTTATCAGACAAAAACAACTCTTGCGGTAGCACTATATTCTAGGTAGAATCTACACTACTAATATGTGTGTCTATAAGTCGGTCACATACACACATTAGATACGAATTGAATATAAATTTATATTACAATGGTTGTGTCTTTACTTTAATGAGTGACACTTCACAACAACCGCTTTGTAACATAATAGAATACATAATATGTATATGAGACAGTCAATACAAAATTGATAAATATTTACCGATTAAAGTGACGAACCATATCAAATATAGTGTGATTATATACATTTCAACGGCAAGAAATTACATTGAATCCGAGAAACAAATAAACGCTCATCGTAAATTTCTGTTAGCAAATTTTAGATATATATATACTTTTAATTATTAATATTTATGTGTTACAAAACTTTGTCGCGTTTTTTCCCATTTGCCTATTGCATAAATCCATTAGATACATGGCTTAATTGCCAGCAGCGTTTACATCAGCTAAGTGATGCAAATAGATGGATAAGCGATATTTTATGTCAATCAGACACACAAATAAATCAAATAAAACACAAAAGAGCGGATATTGGTAATGAACTTAAAGCAATTATAAAAGGCGGATCTAGCAATAGCAATAGCATTAGAACACAAAACCATTCAAGGATGATTATCCGGGATTTATTGTATTTATTATACAAAGGCATGCCCTATATTTGATATATTCTATATTATACACATGTATTCAGGGTATATTCTTATATTTGCTTTCATTTTTAGCTATAGAAATGAATTTGACAATGGGAATCAATCAGATATTTATGCTCTACTAGTATATTTCTCTAGTTTTCGATAATTTTTCGAAATCATTTTCAAAATGATATTGTTTTTATAGTTTATCATTGAGCTAACACTCATGATTAAACATGAAATCAGGTTATTTTATATGAGTTTTGAAGAAGCAGCTCTCATTTTACGGACCCACAGTGAATCATATGCAATCTTTTTGTTTACGGAAATATGCAGGTATTGCAATCATCCGATAAAGCTAAATTTTTCCCGTGATCAATTTCCATATGTTCAAAACCTTAACACACCCTAATATGTATACCTAAATATGAAATAGCCATCGACAGAACCCAAAAGGATGTTGACATTACGCTTTGATATACGGTTTAGAGGATACATGTATCTAATTTTTAATTAAGACACACACCCAAAATCACAGTGTCATTTTCATAGCCTTGCTGAAACCACCGAGAAAAAACCCTGGCCCCTAATTGGTACGTTTAGACGCACCCATTGTTGCCAACTCAGAATCACAATTAAATGAATATATAAAGAAAAAAATAACAATGAATGAATAACATTCCGAAAACAAGCGAAAAACAAGTAACCCGCGACTAGAAAACGTAAAACAAGCGACATTTCGCTTGTTTTCCGCGACATTGGCAAAACTGGACGCACCCTATTTATACTGCACACGTCATTGACGTCATCAATCAAGCATCGCTATAAAAGCACTATGACACATAATCCATACTCGTCGTGTCCAGTTCAATCTATTTTCAACACTAATAACAAGAAAACTATGTATATTTTTTGTTGCTATATTAATATTGAGCATTAAAGAGGATATTAATGATCAAGTTATAACTTTACACCCATTGAAATATTTAAAATATATAAAAGAAACAGATTGCAGATACTCGTGCTCTGGGAGCGCTGAATCAATCTAGTTTGCATTGTCATTTGACTATAAATCATTGAATGATTCGGCAGTTGCCATGAGAACAAGATAGAATAAACTTAATTCTCAATTCTGAAAGATCTTATTCATTATGAAGTTATATTCATGTAGCAGTTTTAGACTTTATAAATAATTATTGTATAAGCAATATCCAGAAAAAAACATGTTTGTGCTTTTTATGCGTTTAATGAAAGTAGATGAAGTGTCCGTATTGTTGTCCGCCCGTCGATAATTGCTACAAAGTACCAGAAAATATAAGACCATAGATATAGTATTATATCGCAAGATATTCACCTTCCTAACCTAAGCGAGCACCACAACCATTAAGTTTTAATCTCAAATCAAACACTATGGATTTATACTTTAAAATAGAATTTCTAAAGTAACAGTGTCTGAATAGAACATGCTAATCTAATATCTTTTAGAATAGGCTCTACAACATCTATTTGTCTGTGTCTTTTTTTCCATCGTTGCACGTCAACTAAATTAGATGGCTAAATTTATCCTCCGCAGTGTGCGTTTATCCGTATTCATCAGAAACGGACTATGTTGATCAAAGTACTCTCGGGCTTTGGGAGCAACGTGCCACTGCCGCGCTCCTTTACGTCCCTGTTCACGCATGTCAAAATCTCCATCAAACTGCTGCGAAGAAAAATAAATGAAAATAGTCTAAAATTGATCTGGGACAACATGCTATTTTGGCTTAGAAAAATCAATTAAGTCATTTGAAACATGAACATAAACTTGTTCTGCGTCCTACGTCCTTAAGATAGATCCTAAGCAGTTTACAATACATGTTAATGCAATATAAGTTAAATGTAAAGGTAGTTAAATACGTTTGCTGCAAGATCGGGATAAACACGATAAACACTAGACAGACATGCAAATAGCACTAGCTAAGTTTGCCTGCCATAAGCAAGACAAGTGACACCTCAAAGGAGATTTAGCCCGAAATCATATCATATGCCACCCCTAACATCTTAACCAACCACTCACTAATTGGTTCCTGGCTTGAGGTACTCGCACAGTGACCGCACATAAAAGGATCCCGACGATTCTGTGGCGTAGGAAATCAAGATATCCGCCTCATTTGGAACGTAGGGCAATTCCGCTTTTAGCGATAGTGAATCTGTTTCTATGTCATCATCGTCAGAGTTGTCTACAATATAAAGGACGATATATTGGACATCCGGGAAGGGGTTAATGGTAGGTTGTAGTTGGTATTGATCCCCGTTTTTCAATTCATATTTCAACTTCAATTTTTTAGTTTGAATTAATCGAACATAAAATTATTATTAATCGAACTTTAACTTAAAAAAAAAAATAATTTGGTGCTTATTATTTAAATATATTGAGTTACAGCTGTGATCCTTTAGGCAAGTCGGCGAGTATATTGTCCTTTTCCGGCATTGGTTGCCTACCTTCCTGCTGTCCTGCACAACAAAGAAGAGCTTCGGTTTTCCCTTCAGCGATTCGCACTGATTCGGCTTGACATTGTTCACCAATTTTTCGATCGTAAGTGATCTGCAGCAAGAATAAGTCAAAAGAAACGTCGAATTAAAATCGCATATATATGTAAGTGTATATATACATGAGATATATATTTCACTTTATGTGAAGACCAATGCGAGTAGTAAAAAATCAAATCCATATATCGTCCACTCACCCACCATCAATGCCATGAGACAGAATGCAGCAGACAAATGCGTCATAATTCGTGTAATCCTCCTTGGTTCCTATACCTTTCATAATCTCCTCCATCTGAGCTATTGACTGGTCCGTGTGGGTTTGTACGATGAAGCCTAGCTTTTTCCACGTGTCTCTCAAAGCAGCTAAGATGTTGGATCATATGATTAATATGTTATTTTTGTTACTGCCTACTTCAAACATGAAAATGAATATTAAATGACATTGCATGGCTCGAATGAATATCTATATAAATTATCTACGTGCATATATCAAAATGAATGAAAACAGCTTATATGAAACAACATAATCTTCTTGTTGCTTATTCCATGACTTACAACCATTCAAGTCTTCTCCCTTATCCATGCATTTCGCGCCAGACGCCCCCTTGTTTTTGGTGTTGCTAAAGATAACACACAATCCACGTGGGTTGGCTTTCATTGGGTAGAACTTTAAGGGACCGTCACTCTCGTCCACAGGTTGTTGAATGGCAGAAACGGCATTGGAGTGCAGCGGGGAACTAGCATGGACTGTGAAATCGAATAAAAACAAATGTAGATTTTAGAAGTTATCTAGACAGATCGGCAACATAACAGCACTTTTTTCGAGATTGGAAGTTGAAGAATATTTGCTATATTTTTTAGCATGTGAAATTAGATTGATATTGGGTCCATTCAAACTAAAACTCTGAACGGTCTCACCACAGTTTTCAAGATATATAAGTCATAAACTCACCAAATTGTCGAGTTATTTTGATCTTAGACGCAATTTTTCCGTATTTTTCCAAAACACCGTACAAATATTCATCTTTTGTCACCGTTATCCATTCTGAGGATTTATATGAAATAATGTACATTTTGATTATATTTCGGTCTATTTAATCAAAAATTTAACTTGAAAAAAACATACATTCTTTAATTTTCAATTGAATAGCTCAGTGCAACAGTGTGATAATTAGACTTAACATGTTTCGCTAAAATGTATTGCAAACGTCATGTAATAGCATATCAATGTTATATATGTAGATAAGATTCAGATAATATACTCCGAAATCAATGCGATAATTTCAGATAGCTAAACCCAATTTTGATTCGCGATTGAAGGACGAATTTCAAAAGATTCAATTGTTTTTTTTTTCTAAGTCCTCTTTTTGCCATTGAACACATTGTTGCATGGAACCTTTCAATTTATTTTCATACCAATATCTTATTTAACTTAACCCAATATCATAACGATCTTGACTAAAGTGGAATAGATGTTAAACTTCTATGGGCTGAGCGAGATGCATACGAAATAAGGTACCATGTATTCAATAATTAAAACCTTGAAACTTATTGTCGTTTTAAAATAAAGGCCTTCTAGAGACTATTTATATACCTATCAGTTTGGTTTCATCCTGCGGGGAAAGGAGGCCGTGATCTTCCATGAAGATAAACAGGTGCTGCGGGGTTTTGATGCTGCTCACATCATGTTCAGATATATTGAGATTGAGCGTCATCAATTTCAGCGATCGGTCCACCATTTGCTGACACAGCTCATGAAGCATCAGTCTGGTTAATTGATATAGAAAAAAAAACAGAAACACAATTACTATATGGTCCGATCAAAGTTTTAAACAATATTTTTATTCATGAAGCAAAATTGCCATTTTAAAAGATATCGACTTTGTTTTCACGAATACCACAATAAAGAAATTAACTAAAAGATATTGTCATAATAACGTTAAGGGCAGCATATTAATAGATATTGAACAATCCGAAATCGTTGTTGATATTTTCATATGTACATCTTGCAAACAAAAGTATATCAGTTACAAATATAGGTACATTATATATAATTAATAAATATGACTACAGACTTAATACCAGTAGCCACCAAGTGAACATTTTATAGATACCAGATACAGCATACCTGTAATTGGAGAAACGACTACGTTGCTGCAACTGCTCTGCATAGACCTTCACGTTGGGTTCTAAATATTTCTTGACTAAATCCTTCCGACCAATTCGCCAGATGATCTCTGTCAATAATCCTGGTTGCTGTACAGTAATATGTCCCATTTTGTTTAGCTTCTGAAATACATCTATCGGCTTCCGGAGTATGCCAATATCACCCGAATAAAATTCACGACTCAAAAATATGATATCCATAAGCATATCTTGTCCTAACTCATCGTTTATGTTTTCGATGGTAGCATTGAATTGAGAGCGCGTTTGGAACACGTTATCCGACATAATGTAAATAGCTAGTTTCCGTTGCTGTCTTTTATTCAAACAAATTTAAACCTAAATATTACACTATCTAATTTTTATTCATCTTTTAAGCAGTCTGTTTTGACATTTTCAAGGAGTTCTTCATACATTTTTCCATTATCTGTCGGTCCGTTTGAGTCATGTCATGTTTAAGATATGCCTCTGATTTAGCGTACACCTTTATCTTCTAGTTATAAATAGAACTTAACTTTCAGTTTATATTGTATTGTTAAAACAACTTTTCTGTTCATGCTCAGTAATTATACTAGTAATCTAGAAGTAAGTGTCAGTCTTTGCATTTACTCTTTATAACAACAAATGCAACTAAAATATACATTTTATTGATTAATGATCTTGAAACGTATATAGATTAACACGTATGCTCATACGAGTATGTTATATATCTCGATGTGAAAGCAAAACTAGACATATAACTATTGGAGCACAAAAACCTCGGAATCAGTAATGTGGACATAATTATATGATAGGATCTACATACAATGCATAGCACAAGCTTTTTAAGAACAAGCGAACATGCAACGCTAAAGTTAAATTCCTGTGTTTGTTTTTATATATAATAGTTGAATTCATAGTTCATACGTATACGCGCTTATGCACCCGTATAACAATATATTATATTAATAAGTTTCGAAATAACTAATAGTAACGAGGTGTATAGGGTATAATGTGTATCTAAATATCTATTTTCCTGCATCGATAATGTTTCGTAAACATTTACATAGCAATGGGTTTACGGTTTATTTTTTTTTTGCACCAAATTTGCACTCGCTTAAAGTCTAACAAAAACTGCAATCTTCAATTTTGACACTGAAAATTCGGTAGTTAATGAATGTTATCTAATACCTGACGTTGCATATTGACATGGTGGTGAGTTAACTAAAATCAACACTACACGGCTCACTACAGCTTGAAACGCTCACTTTTATTGATGACAAGATGGTACATTGTATATGCTAATGAATAAAACTGCATTTTGCTCATGGTGGTGATTCTTATCATCAACTTTTATAAGTTGGGTTAACAATATTTTCAATTAAATTTCGACGCACGTAATGTATGTACTATTTTCTCCAAAAGATAGAGAACTACAGATGTAATGCAAGCCACGGACATGAATCTAAATACCCCAACCGTATGCGTAAGAGATAGTGGCATCTTTCCTGAATTGACATCACATTTTGTCTTTGGCATATACTTAGCTTTGATCCTATTCATGACTCCAGATTCCACAATCCATCGGCAAGCATCGTTAACGAAAGGTATAAATGCCGAGTTTTGCTGCAATCCTATGGCATATGGTGCCGTAAAAAGACGTTCCCGCAGCTCGTCTAAGGTGCAATCTTTTGCCATAGCATAGTGAATAGCAGTAGAGTCATCGAAATTAACGAAGTTTTCTGTTTTAACCTTGGTCATGTAATCAAATACAGTTAACTGAGACAATATAGTGTCATCTGTTTCATCGAATCGTTTCATATTTTGCCAAAGATCTTTTATTATGGGTATATTTGAAGAAGCAAAATATAAACCAGCCATGCTGTTTTGTCTTGTACCGTATTTATACATATTCTGGTGAAGTAAATCATTTATTGTTCGGAAGCTCACTTTACTGTTTTGAACAGTTAAATGTGAAATAATATTTGATGCCCATATACACAACAATATAATGCAAAATAACAACCAGCTGGACCAAAGTACTTGCATATGTACTTTTGTAACTGGCCTGTGAAAAATAGGTTGTTGGACTAAAGAGCAAAATGATAAATATATATTGTTTGGATAAGAACTAGTCACAAATCTAAAACATGAAATGTATTTAGTGTATGTTTTCATCCCATACCAGAAATCAAGAAGCGATATAATAAACGAATAAACAATTATGCATGTCCCAATTCCAATTCCAGACGGCTGTGCTAAATGGACGAAATATCATTTGGATGCTTTCTATAGTATTATTTGGTTGGCGATATATTCCGGACACGTAGGTGATTTCTAGTGAATAGTCCGCATAGTCAATCACCCGTCTTCTTATGGCTAGGCCACACTGGCGATTTTCGTCGGAGACGGGATCGCCGACTGAATCGCAGACAATCGCCGACTAAAATCTCCAACCCGGCCACACTTGCGATTAAAATTGGGGACTCTCGGTGTTCCTAATTATTTTTTTATTGAGATTTCTTAACTTTTTTTTTCGTTTTGCTGCATCCATGCAAATTTTTTAACGATTATTGAAATGTTCTGTGACGACACAATAATGTAAGCGTCAAAAACATAAACACTGAGACTGTGACGTTGAAATATGTTTTATAACAATGTTCAGCAAATAAATAAATGTTAAAATTGTGAAAACAAACATGGATTCAGATGAAGAAGATATTGCGTTGTTATCGCATATTAGCACATTTCTTATCTATCGTAGAGGGAAAAGAAAATACAAAAAGAAAAAAAAATAAGAGAAAATGGTGGATTAAATCTTGGTTGGCAAACCGGAATGAGCTTGGTGCTTATAATACACTCATCAAGGAAATGAACAACGAAGACCACGATTCTTTCATGATTTTTTTTTTTTTTTTGCATGTTCCCGAATTTATTCGAGGAATTAGAAATTCTTTTAGATGAGAGCATCAAAAAGGAAGATACGTCATTTCGTTACAGCATCTCAACTGGAGAAAGACTAGCAGTTACGTTGCGTTTTTTGGCCTCAGGTAAAATATGTTTTGCTTTTAAAAAAATATAAAATTAAATTATTATTTTAGAACACACGTTTATTTTAAAGATTGAAAAGTTGCTGTAAATATAATAAATATTAGAACCCCCCCCCCCCTCAATGATGGGTGAAGTAAGCTGAATTTGTATATATTTTATACATATTTTTTTT
>LQRL01098796.1:4479-28074 GCA_001703475.1 Hydroides elegans
ATTTTATATCTCAACTGGTTGCATTTCCTCGCTATAAGGTGAACTTTGATATATTCAGCATTACTTATTTATCCTTACAAGATAACAGATCCAAGAGTTTAATAAAATTCACTCTATCTCTATACTTTAGCCATATGTACTTAATTCTTATGTCTTTAAAGAAAGGGCGTACACGAATAAAATTGTATTCATTACCCGTTTCGTTCGAATTTCAATTAATACATTTTCGCATGAATCTAGGAATAACGGGCCTTGTGTAGCGCTTACTTTCGACATCTAGACTGATTAGACTTCTGAAATTATATAATACTATAACCAATTCGCTTAGAGTTTGCATATATTTCTCTTGCTTAAAGCGCACTTTGAACAAACTTCATAAAAAATATTTAGTTAGACTATTTATAAGCAGGAGTACCCAACGATTTATTCGGTGAAATATCTATTCTTTTCAAACTTCTATCTTGCTGGCATTTTCACAGAAAAGAAAAGATAAAATATTGCATTTTTCACTTTATTCGTATTTTCCTGGCATTTTATAAGAATAAACACCAATATAAAATATGTTTCTAATAGCATAAACAATCTTTGTTTTCAAATAGAAATGATATTAAGACATAAAAATATAATTGAGATGTACTTGACTATAGAAGATTTATATAATAAAGCACAAAAAGTAGTTTTTTATTCTATACCGAAAAGTAACGTTTCATTATGTGAATGATTTATTCTGCTGGCATTTCGGTTCAAAGTTACTGGCAAAATATTTTTGTTTTTTCCTGGCCGGCAACTTAAGAATAAAATCAATTCAATAGATAAAAGTACTTTTCAGGAAAGAAGTTAAGAGTTAATTTCATGCCAAATGAAGTAATATTGGACACTTTTTGAAAAATGGTCCGCTGGGTACTCCCGTATAAGCGCGACCCACGACTTAAGAAATCGGTCTCTTAACCTAGACCTACAGTTTTAAGACTATTTAAAGAGGTCCTATCGGACCTATAACAAGACCTAACATATTAATATCATGCAGATATCTTTGTACACCTGTTAGCCATTTAGAGCAATATCTCCCGTTAAGATGCATTGTTAAAATACATTCAAACATTGATCTTGCGAGAGAGGTACCCCTCCACTTTTTCAATTTCACCATATAACATATCATATGGGATATTAAAGCCAACTTTATCTTCCCCGGTCTCTCTACAGATCATCGGAATAGGGGTATTATATTATTCCGTATTAGGACGAATCTTAGGAATCTAATGTGGATTTTGTTTATTTGTTCAACCTCTTCATCCTGCTGTCCCCAAACTTCATAATAATACGTCAAAATAGGGGTCACAAACTTATTGAAAAGGTAGATTTGTAAGTCTATCTGAATGCATAACTGTCTGGCTTTTTATAAGCCCAAATTTAGTGTTTTTGCCTTTGGCGATCTGCCTTTCAACAACCGGTTTACAGACCCGTTATAACTAAGTATAGTGTAAAAATAGCAGAAATCTTTACAATTTTAATATGATATCCACCATAGGTGAAATAAGGACGAAGTTTTGTACTCGTACGCTCGAAGATAGTTATTTTAGTCTTACCCACATTAATTGACCCCATCCACCTAGAACAGAATTCCTCAATGACCGACAGGCCTTTTTGTAACATATAAAGCCGATTCGGCTATTACAGCTGTATTATCTACGTACAAGATAAACATTAATCTAAGTGGGGGTTTCCGTTGTCCTTAACTCCCATTTTTTCACAACCTCTATTGGCAAGGCATTCTTCAAGATCGTCCAGATATAAAGCAACTAAGGGGGAAGCCCCGTATAATCTTTTGCCCGTATTTAGAAAGATATCTACCAGGTTTTGTATAACAAATTCTTGGTCAGTCGTGGAGTGTATTTTACCTGCCTTGTCATCTAGTATGATTCTATTCTTTCAGAAGAGGCTTCGACTCTTGTGTTTATTAGTTTAGTAAAAGCTTTACCTAATACCGAAACAACGGTTATACCTTTATAGTTTTTAGGGACCACCTTGTCGCCTTTCTTCTTGTAGTTTGGGAAGATTACGCCTATGGTCCAGGACTCCGGTATCTCGCCGCTATCTAGAATCAAATTGAACAGGTTAGTATTACAGGTAAGCAAACATGATAAGGTGTAGGCTCATTTGATACTAGGTCATATTCGGAGGCTTTATATTTTTTAGGGTCTTAATCGCTTTTCTATTTCTACCTCGGTGAATTCTGTGTTTGATTATTCTAAGTCAAAGTCTGACCCTGAGCCCGCTTCTTTTTTTAGCGTTTCATACCAATGGGATTCAGCATTCATTTCTTTGAAATGGTTAACTAGATTCTGCATGTTAGCTTTAACGTAATCATTTTTTTGTACTCTTTGGGGCTACTCTGAGATTCTCGTATCTGACTGTTTCTTTCCAGCAAAAGCCCTTTGGGCACAGGGGGAGAAATTGTAAGTGGCAGTCGCTGCTAGCAATAAAGATCGGGCGCTCTCCCCTGCCGTCCAACACAACCAAATCAGTGTTCAGCACTACTCTGCGTCTTCGCCTAATGTCTATACGGGCACCGTCAACTATCCTATTCCGTCCTGCCGAGAACAGCAACTCAGCCACGTTACTCCAAATTTAAATATGGTGGCTGCTAATGGTGCTGCCTACGTGCAATCGGCAAATATCTGTGAAACCGTTCTACCATCTGCTCTCTCAAGCACTGGCGCCCTTGGTCCCGCTTCCACCAGCAACACCTTTGCGGCCTCTGCCTAATTGGGAACTCATCCTCCTGTAGGAAGCATGACAGCGCTGCTCAACTGGAACCAGAACAACGCGCATGCGCAACCGACGGCAATGGCGGCCAACGATGCCGGTTTAAGTATAGAGCATCTCATAGCAACAGCCGCGGCGTTATCACAGCATCACGCTTAGAGCGATAGTGACGGCCAAAAGCCCTAAGCGAGACAAAGCAATATTTAGTCATTGATGGTAGCGTTTGACATTAGCGGTCACACGGTCGTAAATGCGACTTACTTTTGCGCCGTGCGACTAACTTTTCAATGTTAGTCGCGACTAACTTTTTGCCCGACACTAGCAAACACATGGAGCGTTCTTCCATATATCCGCTCGCGCCTTCGGCGCTCGCTTATTTGTTCCTAAGTAATTGTAGAACGCTCAGCTAATTTGAACGTTATTTGATATTTTAACGTCCATATTCGTAGAATCCTTTTATAGGATGCACCCATGTATCTAAATTGATAAAAGGTCGGAGGGTTTGAATGGAAAGGTTTTGATGTCAGGCGTTCCCTGATAAGTTATGGGCTACATTTCATTATGCGTTAGGCTAAATGATTATTAGATTAAATAGACCTTAAGTGGGATAAAAAACTGATTCGGAAGCCAAAATACCGAATGGTTGCGTGCATATTGAAAAAAATAAATGGCCGCCTTATAACTATGGATAGAAAATAAATTATTCTATAGAATATATTTTTAATTAATTATTATATTGTCAATTCATAATCTATATAATTGATGGCTATACGGAAGATACGATAGAATAAACATGTATATAAGAGCGAGTTATAAATCTACATATAAAGTCCTTATAATTGATTCTCAATTAAGAATATATTTACAGCTAGAGTACCTTTAGTCCAGTGAATATTAAAATGAAAGAACATTTCATTTTTACACAATCGTAGAAATACGGTGTTATTCGATTAAGATACGTCAGTAGTTCTCTAAAAGCCGTATTTTGAAGTTGTGCCTCGTCAATTTTTCATGTCGATCAATCACAAATTGTCGAAATGACATTCCATATTAAAGGAATCAAGCTAGGGCTTTTATTTTATATACATAAAAATATATGAAGCTGTGCCTGGTCAAGGTTTCATGTCGATCAGCCACAAATCCAAATGACGTCACATTTTGAAGAAATCTAGCTGGATATGTCACGTTCTGCAAACATAGCAACATATTGCAGTTGTACCTCGTCATGGTTTCATGTCGATCAACTACACATGTACGAAATGGCAGCACCTATTGAAGGAATAGAGCTATAGCACGTCGAGGTTGATTATCAAGCCAGGGCTTATATTTTATATACATAAATATATATTGAACCTGTTACTGGTCAATGTTGCATGTCGATCAACCACAACTTATAGAAATGGCGTCACATTTTGAAGAAATCTAGCTGGTTTTGTCATGCTATAACCATAACAACAGCATTTGGCAGTTGTACCTCGTCAGGGTTTCATGTCAACAACACATTTTCGAAATAGCAGCGTCTATTGAAGGCATCAGGATAGAGCTCGAGGCGTTTGATAGAATAAAATAGTCGAAATAACGGCAGTCTGAACAAAGAGCAGAGATAATAACTGCAAATGTTTCGTTATGACAATGTTGTGAACAAGACGTTGTGAAAACGACGATGAAGGAAAAATTGTTTTAAAAAAGACGTCGTGAGAAAGACGTTGTGTGAACTTACGGGAGTCTGAACATAGAACATATATAATGAATGCGCGTGTATCTTTATGGCAACGTTGTGAGAAAGACGTTGTTAGAAAACCGTTTTGAGAAAGACGTTGTGAGAAAGACGTTGTGGGAAAGACGTTGTGAAAAAATATCACCTTCTATTTTTAATGTGTTGTTGTAGAAATTGTGAATATTGTATTCTTTTGTTTCCTTTCACTCACCATCCTGCATTGTTGCATTGTTAAAGTCCACGGGGAATCCAAGGTCACTGACCTTCTTGTTTTCTAAGCCTCAATATTGATAGATAAATGTAATGATTGTTGATGTTTGATATATTGGGTGTTTTTAGCTAACGTACCCAAATAGTTTTGTCAAACACAAATAGAGCTAGGCGCGAATCCAGCTTGTTAGGGTTTGCAAATGTGACACTTTAGATACTGTATTAAGAATTTGATATATTTTTTGATTTGCATGTTGGCAATCAAAATTCAAAAATATATTTTCGAGTATTGAATTAAATAAGTAGAGATATTCGACATTTCATTTTATTCATTTCTTCTCCTTGTTTATTCAAACATTTAACAAATCAATACATTTGATCATAGAATGTATGTTTTTTTTTCTTGGTTCCCTTTAAGGTATGTTTAGTAAACGTTACTTAATGTAAAAGTAGCTATATTCTATCAGATAGTTAACACGTTGTATTAAGCTCTTCATATTCAACAATAGCGACGCCTTTCAGATCACCCAAGTAACCCCTCCCACCAACCGGATGAAAAAGCCAAAATGTCCAAGGCCCATGACCCGCCAAATAGCGACACAGTGACGCAGCTGACTCGGAGGTCTAGCGCCCTTTCCCTCAGCCAACCCATGGCATTCAGCAGGACCCAACTGAATCGCCTGCTCGACCACAACGTCCAGTCCTATAAGGCGCCCCCAATGACCGAGCTAAAGCGAAGACTTGCTGGCCTAGGAACATATATAGCCAACTTGCGCCAAATGCAGGGCATCCTTCTGGCTGTTTGCAAACACTTGTCCCCTCCCTCAGCCCGTTAAGAAAATACAGGTTATCGATATCACAGCGTCTGACTAGGGGATGTGCAATCATAAGAAGAGGCCAAGGACAGGTTCATGTACCAATAAATAAGGAATATTCGCTAAATTCGATTTTAAACTTTTTTTTCTACTGTGAAAAATATTTCACTCACATGGAATACATAATACATACTGACAAGAGCAGCGCCTATCATATTTGGTATCACAACATTTCTATTTAGATGTATTAAAAAACCCCAACTAATCTAAAGCAAACCGACCATTACCATGAAAAGCCAAATATTTTTGCGAAGTAGTTCAGCATATTTTAGTGGGTATTCAAAATGAAGTGTACATGAATAAATAAACATAATGACAAAATACATTTAAATCGTTTCGTGTATACATATATTGATAGTGTAATTCAAAACGTTATTAATTGTTATTAATTCTCCGTTTCTGTTTACTCACACATGATGTTAATCATGATAAAAAACCTTCGTTCAATTTAAAGCTAACATATCTAGATTTAATGCAGGAAAATACGAAAAATATGGAGTGTACATGAAAATAAAATAAATGTAAAAAAACACGTTTAAAACGTTTTGCGCATAGAAATATGCAAGGTAATCGTTGTTTCGTTGTTCCACACACTGTTTTTATGACCCTCATCTATTATGGTACAAATCAAATAATATGTAATTTACTTGAAGACACTTTCATAAGATGATGTTGAGCATTTAGTGCTTTGTGTAACCCATCACTAAGAAAACAATTTGCGTTTATACATGTACAGCAACAAAATATTTTGGTGTATTTTAAGAACGTAAAATCTGGTTAACTTTAAGACACTTTTATAGGACTGTAGTGCACATTGTATGTATTGTGTTATCTATAACTAAAACAACAATTTGCCTTTATACAAACAAATATTTTAGTGTTTTAAATAAAATTAAAAACGTAAAAATATCACATCCCTTTCAACTTTTCATTTATTTTAAAATATATTACAATATATTGTTTCAAATTGTCCCTTTTTGTTTATTCATACATTGTATGTTTTCATGATTAAAAAAATATCCTACTCATGGTGTAGCATTGTAATTAAAGTGTCGATGAATCACACTGCACATATTTACGTACAATCACCCTGTGTCCATTATATTTAGGTTAACAATAATTTTGTATTGTAAATGTTAAACCAATCTCCATTAAATCTAAAGCAAATAAACATTGATTCAGAAAAATTAATAGCATGTATTTAAATTGGAGTTAATATGAAAACAATAAATGTAGATAAAATACAATGAAAACAATGAATGAAAGTAACATACATTCAAAACGTTCAGTTTATAAATATATACATAGTATTCGAATTGTTTCGTTGTTCCTCACACTTTACTTTTATCATCCATCATGAAACGATATTGTGCATTGCTCGCATTTTGGTATCCGTAAATAAAACAAAAAACAATTCGCCTATATACAACAACAAAATAATTAAGCATATTTAGTGTGTTTACCAACGTTCAAATAGAAGCGCAGTTTATTTGAAGACAGTTTCATGAGAATATAGTGTACATTGAATGCATTTCGTTATCTGAAACTGAGAAAACAATTTGTCTTTATACTTGAATATTAAGCTTGTTTTTTTATTTAATTTTTGAAAAGTTAAAATATCAGACCCAATTCAACATTTTACTTGTTTTGAAAGTTATAACAATATATAGTTTTTAAATTATCCGGTTCTTTTTTCTAACACATGATGTGTTAATTATAATAAGAAACATATATATGATTAAATTTACTATTCATTTTGTAGCATTGTGATTAAGGGACCAAGCAATCACCCTGCTCATATTTAAGTACAATCATACTGTGTCTTTCATATTTGTGAAAACAACATTTTTGTAAGGTAAATTTTAAACCAACCTCCGTTTTATTTCAAACAAATAGACTTTAATTCAATCAAATGCAAGAAAAGACATTTTTCGAAATATTTCAGAATAAAATGCATAAAAAGTATTTGAAATGTAGTGTAAATGAATGTGAAGATACTACATTTAAAAACGTTCCATTTTTACATTTTTATCGGTACATGGTATTCGAGTTGGTGTGTCGTTCCACACATTATTTCATTTGATCATCCTCCATTTCGACACATCATATAATATGTATTTTACCTAAAGTACACTTTCATCAGATATTGTGCATTGTTTACATTGTGGTATCTGTAAATAAAAAAAGGGAAAAAACTCGAATTTATGCAACAACAAAATAGTTTAAGCATTTTAAGTGTGTTTTGAAACGTTAAAATCATAATGTAGTTTACTTGAAGACACTTTTAAACGTTAAAATATCAGATCCCATTCAACAGTTCATTTATATAATATAATATTACAATATAGTTTTAATAATTTCCGTTTCTGTTTACTCACACATTCTGTGGTCACTATAAGAAAAGAATCAATGATTAAATATGCTCCTCATGGTGTAGGATTGTAATTACGAGGTCAATGAATCACATTGAAAATAATAAAGTACAATCATCCTGTGCCTTATTTGGTTTAACAACATTTTTTTGTAAGATGCATTTTACACCAACCATTATCCAGTCATGATTTCATTTAATACAGAAAAAGACTTGTATTTTTGCGATGTATTTCAAACAGTAATACAGAAAACATTTTGATAGAAAACATAAATAGATAAATGTAAAGATAACAAATACTTTTAAATTGTTTCGTTTGAAGATATATACATAACATTCGAATGGTTGAGTCATTTTTTTACCTACCTCCATTTCAGCACAAATTAAATAATAAGTAGTTAAAACTTTCATTATACGAAAGTGTGGCTTGTATGCATTGTAACGAGAGAAAAATGCATATATTCCTTCAAACATGCATATATTCCTTCAAACATTTTCATTGTTTTCAAGCGTTAAATATGAGACCCTTGTCAGTATTTCATTCATGTTTCGAACAAATTATAATAAATTATGATAAGAACAAATTATATAAACCAATGTGCTACTCATGTAGAATTATGATAAAGAGCTCAATGAATCACATAATCAATGAGTCACATTGCAAGTAAAATCAACCTGTGCCTGTCATATTTGGTATAACATCATATTATGGTGTATTTTAATGTGTATTTTAAAATAACCTCTCTTAATTAAACATACCTATTATACAATCCTGACACAATCCTATGCACATTTCTATTGTTACATGTATCTTTGTTAAATTCAAACATTTTATTGTTTAGTACCAGTATCTATGTAAGCGCTTCTTGATTTTGAAACTTACACATTTAAATACAAACTAACTTAGGTCCTAGATCCACATTTATTTCGTTTCAGACCTTATATGTAATATAAGTTGTCAATTCTTACATCTCACACATGATATATATATATTGTGATTATTAGTAAAATGAATAACCATACACATGAAATAAATTTTACTTAAACATCTTTCCTATTTGTTATTGGTTTTAATTATCTGGCTCATAAAAATGGTAACGTACCGGTATTTCAATTAAATAAGTACAGCTATCCATTATTACAAATAGAATAGTTCAAGAAAAAAAGAATAAAATTAAGGTCATGTAGACTATTAGAATAAAATATTTTGCTATTTAATGAAGAATGAATCTGAAAGTTATTAAGAACGAGGTGAAAAAGACGTGAAGAAAATGGCGCACTATAAAATGGCTTTTACAGAGTTTTACTAACCATTCACCGTCGAATATTGTACAAATGAATAAACTCATAGCATGACAAAATGCAATATTCTCTTTCATACGTGCTCCGTTTGTAATATTATAAATGTACCCAATGTATTATTGTAGGTTTGAAACATAACCGTAAATTCCGTTTCATAATAATAATCACTTAACTTAATGAAGGTTACCGAGTTGCAATCACACTTCAAATCGAAAAAAAACCACACCATCTCTAAATATGCCCAATGTTGGGAGTGGGAGCAGATTTCTAGGGTAAAAACGTTAAAGTCTACAAGTTACTTTATATGGTTTTCAACCCCGACATCTGCTCCCTTTTCAAACATGGGATATATTTAGAGACCGAGTAAAATTTGGGCAATTTGGAGGGTAATTGCAATTTGGTAGCCTTCATTAAGTTCAGTGATTATTACTATGAAAGGGAATTTCACTGTTAAGTTATCGAAAATGAACTGCGCTCTAATTTCAAACCTGCAATAGTAAATTCATTAATATAAAATATTTGTTGAAGAAAAATGGATACAAAATACACTTTGAAGCAAAATGTTTAGCATCGGTCATTTAAAATAAAATACATACTTAAAATTGAATATAAAAAAAATGTAAATATTTGGAAGCTTAAATATGCCCACATTGTTTATTAAAACGCCCCACATATGTCTCATATCACTTTATAAATATTATCCATAGGTCTTTAAATTTTGGTGCAAATACAACATATTTGAGAAAAAACGTTCCTGATATCTAGTAGGCATTATGTTGGGTCAAATGTGCTTCTTGTGCCGTCTGCTATTAGTATCGGACCGACTGTGTTTTATTAACATATGAATGCACCGAGAGCAGCGACAACGTTTAATCCAACGCCAAATGTGTCCAGTGCCGCCAACGCTTCAGTAGTACAGGCACCTCAACATACATATGGTTTCTTATCGCAGTAGGTCATTAGCAAAATGCAGCGGTTACAAGAGGAGCTAGCCAGGCATTTTCCGATCTTCCAAGTCTTACTCACATGGCCAGTCCACCAAACAAGACGGCTGCTCGAACCGATTACCTGCCACCGCTACACCCTCGACCAACACCACCTGCAAAACAGACCAATGCAAAAGCAAGCAGCGAAAGAGCCAAAGAAGACGAAAACAGTTTCAAGAAGGAAAACAAAACCACTCCGCCATCACTGCCTATAACGTCTTCATTCGTGCAGCCATCGCCCCCTGAATCAGTCTTTAGCCAGAATTGCACCGCCAGTTGTGACGACGCCGAACCTATTGACGTTGCTACCACAGTATACCGACATGTTCGAACATAATATTGTGGCACAGGAACCGCAGCTTGCAGTCGCTTCCGCATCACAACCAACCCAACAGAGCAAGTAGTCTAGTGTGGTACATCATGCACCTATACCGGGACGGCATATGCCCTCTCAGACTGCAGTGATAGGTGACCAGTCTAAATCGAGGTCGCCACGCAATCCGATTCTCATCAAGCTTTACCTACCGCAATTGCATCCGATTGAGTATTTTAATAAACGTCCTTCTAGCTTCCCAAATTTTTCTGATACGTGCTCTCTTGTATTCGTATTTTTATAAGGTTTTCTTGCAATAAAACATTCTTTATTAAACCACGGCTTGTAAGGGCTTAGTGCGTGCGTTATTATGTGTACCATTATTAGGTTTTTCGTGTAGAACATTATGGAGGTTATACAATTTATACATTTTATCTTCGAAAACTGCCATTAGATCATGCACCTCTATGGATCTTGAAAGCTCGTTCAGTTCTGCAATTTTGACACGGTCAAAGAATGTCTTCAATGATGCTAGCACCTCCTCAGTTAGCCGCACTCGTTTCGATTTGTCTGCTTCCTGGCTATTGACCAATTCAGAATCAGAATAGAATTTGAGACATGATTAGTATTTTTAACATGTGAACATGGGTTATATTTGTTAGCTTGTGCACAATATTTTGTAAACATCAGAAATCAGGGGGTCGTAGGTTAGTATATCGCAACTTCTTTCCCGAATTATTTATGATAGAAATATCCCAGTTAGGACATGTTTTCTAGCACAGAGCTCGAGATTTATGAAATTCATCCCTAACTGATCAGTAACCGCTTCATCTATTTCAATAAAATCTGGTTCAGTGCGTGTTTTTGCATTAAAGTCACATGCTAGTAAAGTCTCTGACGGGTCATACTTAACATGAAATTGCACCATATCACATTCAATCAAATATATTGTCTTTGAGTTTGTCTAAGATGCTTGAAGCCTTTCGGTGGCACATAAATACCACCAAACAAGTACTCTTCCCCGACCTCAGTCATGTACAGGAACAACTGATTCACTCATTCACTATTTCCTCATCATTGGCCTCATCACAATTGGTTCCTTGAACAAGACTGTTAATATTGATCATAAGCTCGCTTAAAAGGGTATCTGATCTTAATCTCTCTTTATGCCACCAAGAATTATAAAAGCAACATAAAACGAGTCTAACATAGAATAACTATGATCGTTAAACAAGCGTATCTCTGATTCTGTAGACACAATATCATAATCTGACACATTAATAGGTTCGATATGATTATACTCTTGCCCATTTGGGAATTTAGCACAGTAGTTATGATCAGAAAGGTCTTCATAGTATACTTATCTCGTATGTGAAAAAGTCTTCATAATCAACTTTGTGCTTATCAAATAACTCAATAACATTAGTGTCATTATCTCTGTCTCATTGCCCTGAAATAATTTTCACACTTACACTGCTATAAGAATGAAATAAACCCGTCAAAAAAAGAAACCGATATTTTTTTCAAAATATATTTTTTTCAATTTTCTCTATTAGTACAACAATGAAATTTTGCATAGGTTTAGTCCAACCATTTGGTAACATGAATATAAAAATTGAGTATTATTGTTGCATTAAAAATGCCCGAAATGTGTCAAACTATGGACCGGGGGTATGCAAAATTCCGTGCAGAAACAATGGACATTCCCGTTTTGTGTCTTAGATCCATCAAACTAAATTTTCATCTTCGATCTTTTGACGAAAAAGCAATTTTAACTGTTATTCATTATTAAACTTAACAATTATTGGTCATGGTCCACCAAATATTTGCTAATGTTAAATGCGCATTCCATCTGGTTTTCGATGAAATCGTTCTGACGGCTGCTTGTTAAACTCCTTATTTCTCTGCAATATGATTAAATTGTTATTCGTTTCGGACCAAAAAGTAATGATTTGTCATAAATTGATACTTGACCATCATACTGACATGAAATTTCGATATACACAATTGTAAATAAGAAAATTCTAAAGAGTTAAGCCTATCACTTCAAGCACACAATGCATGACTGGACATCGATTTTGCGTGGAATTTTGCATACCCCCACTCACTTCTTTCACACATTGTAGGAAAATGGTAAACAATAGCAATAATCTAAATTATGTTTGTGTTAACAAATGGTTACACTATACATATGCAAAATTTTATTGTAGCAAAATTGTTATAAGTTGATTACAAATCGGTCTGGAAAAAATATCGGTTACTTTTTTTGACGGGTATATTATCAAAAAGGCACCGATCGGTTCAAACCAAATTACAGTCCCATCTCCCCTTCGTGGCATCTCACTCGGCTGTGGCTTGGTAAGGCGCTTTGGCTTTGCCGAGCTCAGTTATGTTTGTTGATCTTCCTAGTGACTCAAACGGAATGTCGTAGATGCCCAACCTGTGAAGGTCGAGCGGAGCATCAATGAGGACCTTGCCCCTCTCTGTCACGGCATCAATTAGTCCATCTTGTGTGAACGCGTCCTCTACTCGACCCAGGTTGCGTACGAAAGTTTGGCTCTCACCATGGTTAAGTCCTCTGATATCTTTATGTTCCGGATCGCGCGCGCTGCGCACGATAGATCTGTGTACGGAGTTTTTCTATGTGTTTGCGCTCCTCTATATTTCGGTGCTTTGCTTGTACAAATAAAAACATCGCTCTAACCGTATTGAATGTTACGACATCTTCGTCTGTTTCATGCCGAGCGATTGTAGTCCTCTTATTAACGGAAAACATAATCTTAGGCCGAGGTTACACAGAACTTTTAAAAAAGCTAGCAGTTATTCACGCGAGCTTTTTAAGCGGATAAACTGGAGCAAAAAAAGTTACTTTGTAGTGGTTACACTGAAGCAAAAAAAGCCGTTGTTATACCAAAATGCAAGTGGTATATTATTTATTTCGAAGCTGGGTTTTATAGTATGATTTTATATGCGAATGAATTGTCAGATACTGATTGTTACTATGTTTTTCAGTATAGCCATCCCAGTTAGCAGCATTCTCTCAAATTCCTCTATAAAAAAATGTATATTGATAACGTGATGTAAGCAGCAATATACATGTATATTCACTTGAATAGATTTGAAAACGGGAAACATATATTTAACAGAAATTCCATTGATTTCATTTTCTGGCATGTATTCTCATAAAGGTTGTTTAATAGGGGCCGGTTACGGTAGTCGTTACTTTCGCTATCATAAAGCAAGGATGATGTATTTTCGTTTCATCATGCGAAAAACGATGTGGATTTTTTCCCCCATTTTATATATATTGTTATAAAATAAAATAAGTTTCTGTTCTTTTAAAAAAGTCGCTATTTGCACGCGAGCAGTTTTTTCCGCTATAATAATCCTCTATTTTATACCAACATTGACGTGGAAAAACGCAGTGTAACCACTTTTGTAAAATCAAGTTGACGTGAAAAACAGCTGATGTTGTTGACGCTAGCTTTTTTATAAAGAAAATATAAGAAAATATAGAGGCTCTAACTGACGTGAATAACTGCTACCTTTTTAACAAGTTCTGTGCAACCTCGGCCTTACTTGATACAATCATTTTATAATACCCGGTATTGAATAAACGGTTCAAGCCAAGCCTCCCATTCTTTTTGTCATTACCAAAAACAGTTATACATGTGCTCTGTAAACTAATGATTTGCATAGAAAAGCGTTTGCGTTACACAGTTAAATGGTATGTGTGAATATCTCTACTATACGTAGGGCTGTGTCGGGCATCTCGGGAAGTCTGAAATTTTGGTTCGGGTAGGGAACTATGGGCAAATTGAAACATTATTTAACTCATAAAAATGTTCTTTTGTAAAGCAGATTATAATGATGTTAAATGCATCAGGCATTTTTACAAACTTACATCTTATCCTGTAGAATAAATTAAACCCGAAGGAAATCATGTTATGAGATCTTTGGGTCGGGATGGGTATTGAATTCGACAGTTCGGAGAACAAACCTCCTAACAATTGCAATCAAAATTATAGGCATGGCCTTGATATTTTCTAAGGAAATAACTCATGGGCAAGTTTGAGATACGTTTTGAGTCATATCAATATTATAAGTATCGAGTATATACATGTAGATGACTTATCAATGTAAACCTGATTCACAAATTCGATCGTAACGCCATCGAGGATTAAGCGTATGTTTAATAGCATATTCACTTAGTTTTAAATACAATTTTGCTAAGCGGTCATCCTATGCATCCAAAATATGTATTGCGATGATTTAAAATATACATTTTTAAGACCCCTTATCGGCTATCATAATATAAATGTAATGAGTATATGTCGCTAATTTTGTAATCATTGTATATCAGAATATACAACAGTTGATGCATCAGAATGTACAACAGTTGATGCTTTTATTATATTTTATATTGCCATTTATAATTAAATATATATTTAAAATAAGGTATTTTAGGTGCAATTATTATTCAGTAGAAGTAAAAGTCTTTGTCTGCACATAATCCCTTTGTTCGTTATTGGCAGTCATGAAATGTTGAAATGTTTGGTCAAGACGTCGACTTTACGTCGAACGCTCTTTTGTTATAGTTTATGAGTGTGTTTACTCGGTTAAAATGTGAGAATGAGCTGATGCGTTTAACATAATCTTAAAGTATTTAGTATCGCCAATTGCAATTATATTTAAGGGAAGCGTTAGACAGTATTTCCAAAAAGTATAACCTTTTGTTAAGTGTTTTTGTCTATATGTAGTATAACTATGTTAATGTTTAGTTGCTAAGTAGTCGCGTGAGGGTCGGGGTCTTTATAAAGAGCCCCGAAAATCACGTTCGAGGAGAATCATTCTAGAGCTAGGAGAATCAATTTAGAATTCGGTGAATGAGTTTAGAAGTCAGATAAACGTTTTGTGGTCCAAGAGGGAACACCTCTGAAGGAACACCTTCGTGTAGTTATGAACTCGAATATTACGGAGACGCGTAATGGACGAAATATTAGTGAAGATAACCCGGATTGTTTGATTATAAACCATAGAATATTGCTGTGGTAACGTAAAGGAAAATGTTATTAAAGACATATTTACTTATTATAAACTGAAGAGTAATAAATAAAGGATAAACCAAACACCCCGGACTTTTCAATATAAAATATTTGGTGGAGAATGCGAATCCATCTCGAAATGCCTCGTGCAGGCCTGAGTAGCCAGCACATAAGGCCGTAGAGAGTTCGCCGTTCTGACGACGAGAACGCTTTTTGCTTCTCACCTCGCTACGGATATTCGCACTGCACGGCGCGCGTTCCGAACTGCACGCTACATATTCCGAACCGCACGCCAAAAGTTCCGAACTGCACGTCGCACTTTCGAAATGACACGTTACCGATCTCGAGTTGCACATCTTGCATTGACAATTACATGCCATGTTATTGGCGGTCTTCGCGTATGGGAATGTGCTCTATGCAGGTATGCGCAATTTCTCAGGATTGGCGTCGATGTTATAAGTGCAAGCAACATGGGCATGTTGCGAAATACTTTCCAAGCGTTCGGCAAACCGTTCATCCTCTCGGTCAGCCAAGCGTGAAATCATCTAAGTCAGCCAAGCGGATCGAGCGTGATAACGCACGGATGCGTGCGTATAACGCACACAAAGCATCAAAGTCGACTATGCCATTCGCCAGTGTTTCGACCGAAAAAAATAAAACACTCCTTCCCCGTCCAGACCACAACCGTGATTCGACATTACATAATAATACGATCCAGAAATATAAGAGGCAGATTCAAGAACTGAAAAGTAAGTTGAACAACTGTTAGCGTCATCTTGAAATTAATAATCGTTGTCAAGGACCTAAGGGATCGTTCATCGGGAACAGGCCCAAAAAAGCTCGAAAGCATGTTTGTTATGTTTTTTATACCAATATCACTCCAAGAAAAAAGCGCTGATTTGTGTGTTTAGATTATGCGCTTTTTTCTTGGAGTGACATTGGTATAAAAACATGCTTTCGAGCTTTTTTCGGCCTGTTCCCGGTGAACGATCCTTTAAACATGGTAACGACGAGTTCCGTGGACAGAGAAATGTAACACCGATCTTCGTAGTTAACTTGAGCAAGGCGATATCCGCATTACCGAACTTGAGAAAAAAAGGTCAGAAACAGTACAGGTCAAGGTTAAAGTCACAGCGTCCGTGAAGGTCAAGGTCACAGTGTCTATGCCGGACAATGTCTTAACCGCGTCAGTGCAGTTCACAATGAACAAATGCCAGGTTTGTTCATTGCCAGAGGACCCCCACTGCAAGGAAACAGACACAAAGGGAATCGTTATCCGAATCAATAGCGTTGATTAAAAAAGGACACAATCATTTTGCAAAGTATACATAAACAAGTTAAAAGTCTGGCAGTTAATATCAATTGTTCATTTATTTAATAACTTTGTATTTTTAATGTTTTATTATTGCTATATACCGTATGCAAAATCTGAAATTTAGTATTGAAGCGGGGCATTGTTGTACAATGTATATCAGAATACACAACAGTTGATGCTTTTATTATATTTTATATTGGAATCGTCGGATGCTCTTTTGTTATAGTTTATCAATGTGTTTACTCGGTTAAAAGATGAGAGTGAGCTGTTGCGTTTAACATAATCATAAAGTATATAGTGTCGCCAATTGCAATTATATTAGGGTAGCGTTAGACAGTATTTTCAAAATGTATAATCTCATGTTAAGTGTCTTTGTCTTTATGCAGCTTAAGTTTGCTATTGTTTAATTACTTATTAGCTAGTTGAGGGTCGTGTTCTATATAACGGGCCCTATACCTCACGATTGAGAAGAACCATTTCAAAAGTCAGGAAAATAAGTTTAGAAGTCAGAGGAACGTTTTAATATTCCAAAAGGGAACACTCTGAAGGAACACCTTCGTGTAGCTATGAACTCATAGCGAATTTTACGGATACACGTAATTGACTAAAGTGTAGTTAAGAAAGATATATTGTTTGAATACAAACGAGTGTCGCTTATAGAATATGAAGGTGTTGAAAGTGAATCCAGGAGAAAAGCCCAGTGGAGAAAAGCCCAGGTGGAGAAAACCCCAGCATTTTTGTACACAAGGAGAAAAGCCCAGCATTATTTTGTCAAAAGTGGAGAAAAGCCCAGTTTTTAATATGATGACTACAACATATATATTATTTATATTTACATTTAAGAACAATCCTTTTTACAGAACTTTAAAAAAATCGATTGCAATTTAGAAATATACAAATAGTGCTTCGAGTTAAACAGTTCACTCAACAGTTCAAAGCAATACTTAGTGAGGCGTTTGCGATCAATATTGCAATTGATTTAGGGTTTTCGCGTGTGAGTTCGATTTCATGTTTTAATGACAACGGGGTCGAAAGTGGATTGCAATTCAGATAAGGGGCGATTTCGCTTTCATGTTTTGATAGAAAACAGTCGTTATTAAAGCTTTCATGTTCTGATTGCATTTTCTTGATAGCTCTGTCCATTTGTCCATGATATGATAGAGCTTGTATTATATAATCGATAATACGAAAGTGTCATTTGATGCTTTTGAGATTTTCATAAAATATCAAAGGCCAAAGCTTTAAAGTTTTATTAAAACTGGGCTTTTCTCCACTGGGATTTTCTCCTACTGGGCTTTTCTCCTACTGGGCTTTTCTCCACCTGGGCTTTTCTCCACTGGGGGTTTCTCCACTGGGATTTTCTCCACTGGGCTTTTCTCCGTCCACCGTTGAAAGTATGTGTAACTATTATTAAAGACATAATAATTTGTTATTAAGTTAAGACTTAATTAAAGGAGTATAAACCAATGCCTCGACTTTTCAATAAACAATACATTTGTATAATATTATGCTTAATTTGTTTTTTTTTTTCATACATCATGTATGCAGTTTAAAGACCAAATAATTGCTGATCTGAAAGACATAAGCTTTTGGCCATGTAATAAACTTCCCCTTCTGACCTTTGTCAGTTTCAAGTTTTAGACACAAATAATGAAAATTAAAAAAGATGCGAACATTGCTTTAAAAAAATCGGTAGCTAAATGTATTTTTGAAAACATGTTTGCAGGATAAAACACGCAATACACACGCCTAATAAGCGACCGGACTAAATTGACACTGACCACAATCAAGCCCATGCAGTATGGTGATTCGGGTCATGTCATTATGCATGAATTTTCGTGTCTATTGAAATTGCCCGTGGACCAACTGAACAATTGCGATTAATGTTGTAAAATAATTTAAATAGGATATTTAAATGTCAAACTGCCATTTGAATTGAATAACATCATCGTAAAAACTGAGCTGATCCTTTTTAAAAACTTTAGGGTATTTTGAAGGTGTGTGTGAAAAATAAGGTGTGTGTCGGGTACACAATTTGTGATTGGTTTAGAAAGTGGAGGCATGTCTTCAAAATGCTATTTCTATCTCATTGTATTGCTTTATATATAGAAATACATGCAAGCCACGTCTTTTAATTAGTTTGGTTGGAAATAAACAACTTGATTTTTCACCAATTAAAGAAAAACGATACAAGTCCCAAATTTAGCCCTCCTTTTTAGATGAAGACTTGTAAAATTAATTCTTATACAGTCACAAGAGACACTTTTCACACAATGCTTTACATATTCACCCGAATTTACTTCCTTCCTATATAGGGCTATATTTAACTTTCTTCGTTTTGAAAAAGGTTTTCCCAAATAACAGGTTTCACTATAGAGTCTAGTCCACGAATATCATTTTTATTCTATAAAATGCAGAGTTAATTGAAATAGTAGAACGTGAAGCTTTCACGTAGAGTTTAATTCGCATTTGTTGTGAGTATAAAAAATAAACCCCGTGAAAATGACAAATTAGCTCACATGTTGATCATTTCAGTTCCTTCCCATTCATCACAAATGACTCAAGAAAACCCAACGATTTATTCTGTATAGATTCTGCTAAGAAATCTTCCCACTTTACTTTATTAAAAAAGGGTCTATAAACGTAATAAACTTGAATTACATTTAAAACTTATAAATATACTCTTTGGGTCAAATGTTAGAGAAGCATGAAACATTGTAGAGTATCTATTCATGTAAGATATGCGTTTTTCTGGTAACGATATTTGAACATTCCTTGCTGACAATAACTCTTTTAAGGAATAACATTTTATAGATTTAAGCTCTATACGAATCCGTTTTGCACCAAAATGACGATTATGACCAAAGAAATATTTCGTTTCGTACTTTTGTTTGAATCCCATGAAATTGTCTATTCCAAGAGAAACCACTGGGTATGGCTTTGTTTCGATCAGGCGGTGGCCACATGCTTTTAGCATGGCTTTGTTACAAAGTTCCTGGTTTATTCCAGTAATATATCAAAACTACAATACATAACCCAAAATATAGCCACTATAACTTAAAGGTTGACCTACATCTTATGATCAACTGAACTTTTTCATCCCTCATTGGCATTTTAAAAGGGTAGATTCTATCAGAAGGCCTAACTTACAGAGAGCTTTACAGTCGAAGTAATAGCAAGGATTATCAAGCAAAAATAGTAATTGATAGTACATAGAATTTCATTTCAATATTTCAGCCGTCTAGGACAGCAATTTTGACTTTGATGTGTCGTGAAAATTTCGAAAAAGGAACAATTATATATCAGATTCACTTTTTGTGACAATAGTTCATTTGTGCATCAAATGAGTATAGTTTTGGGAGAATACGCAAAAGCAAAATACACTTTATGGTGGTTTAAAAAATGCCCCTACTCGTTTCAACGCATATTCGAAATTTCAGCACCCACCCATTAACTCACTTTCGTCTGCATAGATTCTCTATGAGGTGAGGCCATGGTACCTTAATAAGTAATTTATATCATAAAGTAGTAATTATGGTATCCACGGGCCAAAAAAAAACTAGAAAGAGTGAAAGAGAGATCATAAGTGATCAAGCTAAATAAAGATAAAGAAACTGTATGAATAGAGAGTGGGACACCACAACCCCTACTTGCTTTTAAATAGAACCACCTGATGATATAAATTCTTGAGTAGACTTCTATTATTTTTATTTCATCGTCCGTCCATCTTTTATATTTCGGCATGTTTTAACTTAATAACCTTTCGTAAACTTTTGCGATCACTCTCTATAACAAGTGCATCAATGACCTTGTTTAGCCACATTTTATAGAATTTCAATACTCGACAATGCGCTGCCTTTTTAGGTATCACATATTCACTGTCTCGGACACACTAGTCTATTACCCACGCAACTTATTAAGGTACCATGGCCACACCTTAAAGAGAATTTGTGCAGACGAAAGTGAGTGAAAGGGTGGGGGCTGAAATTTCGAATATGCGTTGAAACAAGTAGGGACATTTTTGAAACCGTCAAAAGGTGTATTTTGCGTTTGCGTACTCTCCCAAAACTATACTCATTTGATGCACAAATGAACTATTGTCACAAAAAGTGAATCTGATATATAATTGTTCCTTTTTCGAAATTTTCATGACACATTAAAGTCACAATTGCTGTCCTAGACGGCTGAAATAATGAAATAAAATTATACTATTAATAATATTAGTGATTCGAAGAAAACTCGCAATACCACAAGAAACTAAATTAAATAGACTTACAGTTGAATATGAATTGCCTCACCGCAGGCAAAATAGATAGATTATATAACTGCACTTTCTATGTAAAATTTCACAATTTCATGGAAGTATTTGCCTTATTTGCACGTTTTCTTGGGCATATTAATTCGTATTAAAAGTGGTGGATGATCGAATGAGATGATTTATTGTATAAGTTGGTCTTATAAGTGCATGTTGTAATATAATAATAAAATTACGCAGAGGGATGGTTATATATATAATTAGGTCAAGGCTGTAATTATTATTGATGCTTATGGTCCAAGAATCAGTATGATTTCTATAAATGTTGGTCTATGTTAAATATTTCAGTATAGAAAAAGCAATAAAATTAAACCCATGTATATGAAAGGTCGCCTACCAGTTTATTTATGATGTTATTAAATGGAAAATGTCTAAATAACCACGTATTGAATCAAACAATTAACCATTGACTACAGAGTACACATCGACTTCAAACACCACATTCACACGCCTAAACTCGATCCATCAATATAAAATGAGTCCCTAGATTCTACCTTATTTCAAATTAATAATTTTTCACAACAATACTTCTGTTGAGCTTTACTGTAGTCTGAATAGAAATTCATTATTTTCTAAAAAATCTGGAAACCAACAGGGGGTTTCCCCAAGTATTCACACACATCACACATCACGCATCAATATATTTGTCATACACCTGGTCATTCGTGACATTTAGGCAGTTTATGTTTGTCTACACAACGTATTAATTAGCTGTTAATGACCTAGTAATAATTAAAAAATAATAAAAATGGATATTACAACTATGGGTATCTGATACTTACATGCTATGATATATTACTTGCATTGTTATGGAATGAGATAGGTAAGGGAGAGCCCGTTCTAAAAAAACAAAAAAGCCTAAAAAGGTGAATTTCAAATATAGTCAAATTACTAATAATTTGTATCAAACAACAGCAATTGTGAAAATTTCAATCAATTTCCATAATATATACTCCATTATTTGCTATCAATAAAGAAATAATCAAAAAATGTGTTTTCAAATCCCGAAAATATGTTTAAAATCTAGATGGGATTTTATGGCAAGCATTTTCGTGAGAGAGAAATCGCAAGAAACTCCAACAGTATAGCAAATCCTTTCCTTGGGGTAAGCGGCGGGCGCACCCTCATAACAAAACCTACCTGTTATGTGAATAACAACATTGCGTCTTAATTAAGAAACTATATATATATAGGAATCAAACAAAAACATTTGCTAGAATTAGATGAATTATGATATTTTGCACTAGCGTCGTTATTATTGCAAGCAAAAAAAGTGAATCTCTCATCCACCTCTAGCTCTAAAATATTGATAAATCTTATCCTTTATCAGTAAATTAAATAATAAGTCACTGTGTTATACACACAAAATATTGAATGCAACTTACCATTTACCATTATTCTGATTATATTCATACATCTATTAACAAGCTTAAGGTCTCACGCACCCAGTGCGTGTTACGTAAGGGCCAGTTCGGACTTTGCTGCTTGCAAAGTCAATACAAGTGCTCTTAGGGAAATGGCAGAATAAATATAATGGCACAGGCTTATACTTTGTTGACAGTTATTTAGTTGATGCATTCGAAAATAAAGAATTATGTTTAATAGTATTGTGGTTTAACTGAGGGTATGCATTTTAACTACTAACCGTTCGGCCCCAACCAACCTCGCCGTTGGAAATTATTCTTTTTTGTGTGAAAGCAGTGTTTTGGTAGATTTATCTCGTCATGTAAGGCCCTAATCGTGGACCAGACCGATTCGGCCCCTAACATGTGGTCACTACCACTTTGGCCCCAAATCTTGAGCCCCTACCACTTCGTCACCTAAAAATGGTCATAAAATAAAATCAATCTTGTAGCAAGTTCTATTTCAAACAAGAATTACCCTAGGCCGGCAGTTATCATTGTTAAAAAATGCTAGCTTAAAACACTTTGTATTCATAAAAAACAATTTAACAATTTATTAATAATTTGGCAATTGATTATTAAAATCATCCACTTCACCATATTTCCATGTTTACCAAGGGGCCGAACTGGCCAGCACCAAAATTTAATGTTGGGAGGGGCAGAAGAGTCATTGTGGTGGAAGCATGTTCATAAAGAAACCAAGAAAGATTTGTACATTTCATTCTTCTACTTTTTTCTTGTTCCTTTAGTAACTTGAATTGCGTATTTACATGTACATATATAATGCATGCAAGCTCAACGCTAAATATACGATCACAAACCTCCTAAAATAGAATAAAATGGCACCCCACGACCTGTTTTTTAAAAAAATAGTAGTGTTTTTTTTTGTTTTTGTAGTTTTTATTTCAAACAGTCATTATATTTCATTATAACAATTTCAATTGGTTACAAACATGTATATTCATATGTATATATAT
>LQRL01098811.1:311-11122 GCA_001703475.1 Hydroides elegans
GTAGTTATTTTTGATTGTACAGAAAAAAGTGAATTTATCAAATACTCGAATTTTGTTAGGGAACACAACCATTTGGAAAACAAATGCTCAAATCTAAATTTGAGCACAATCGGTTAACGCATAAAAAAGTTATTGAGAAATATATTTATATACTATCTTGTTTGGGTGAGTATATGTTAATCATTGGTGCCTCAGTTCTTTTGTTTATGGATCCCGGTATGAAATTAATTGAAACTTGGAGATTGAACGGGGATGTGTAAGAAGTGTGGAATAAGTTGGTACGTTGGTATAAATCGGGTTTGGAGGCAGAGTTGTTAAAAGTTATAAGTGATGAAAAAATAACTACTCAGAAAGTAAGGTATAAATAATAAAAACTATTGATTTTCAATTTTATTCAACTTCTTATATTACATTTTTTATATATCATTTTTTTCTCGAGATGTCTATAACAAAAACAAATCAATTAGACCTATTAAACACAAACGAAGTCGCATTTAAGTCACAGATTTTGTCGAAATGTTGAGTATGGTCATGAACATGCAAATAATGTACGGCCCATGAAGATTAACTACAAATATACACTTGAAAATTCCTCAAGTAGCTTTCTTGGCCTTGCTCATCCGTATTCAACAATATCAATAAAACCTCGCAAATTCTTCAGATCGGAATGTTCGTTGCAGAATGTCGATTAAAAGCTTAGTTAATGATTGATGAACACACTGTGATGAACAAGAATAATAGTGTGAAGCGTCCAGACACAAATTCCTATATTTATGTCGTACAATTGCATTTCCATTAACAATAACCATTAACTAAATTAAATCATTCTCAATATTTTGATTTGAAATTCATCCCACACCACATTAAGCAACACCAATGGTACAGAATAATGGTAATATAGATCAAAAAGCGTTTCATTAGTCATAAAATTCAATTTAAATATTATTCATGTTATTTTGGTATTTTTTGATAACAAATAATGATGACAAGTTGCGACAAGTTAATTATGGTATTTTTCATCTTTTTCGAACGCCTCTTATCTTATCAATACCGCATATGTATCTTAGCAAATACTGACTTAAGTTTTGAGAATGAATCCTTAAATATACGAATGAATCTTTAAATATACATGGTATGTAACCTAGTTTTTATCACAGATAAGATATATAAATACTTATAACATATCAAACATGATATTGAGTTTATTCATTTAAAACAAATCCAACTTTTTTACAGATATATTCATCAGAAAGAATAATTTTTAAAATTTGCACACTTGCCAAAATGTCCCGTATTTATACAATCACATATATATTTTAATTAATCAAAGAAAAAGCTTGTAAAAATGTATTTTTTTTAATCCAAAAATAAGTAAAAAGTCAGTGTTCGCCCATCCAGATTTCCTAACTAATAACTTAACGTAACTATTAATAAAGCTTGAACTTCTTCCTCAAATTCGTACTCATCTGCTTGCCCATTTTCCCGTTAATCTTTCCCCACGTGCCCTGCCCAACACTCGTTCTCACGTCCTTCAACAATCTCTTAATCTTCGTATTTAACTCGGGATGATCAAACGGCAACGTTATGGACGCCACACAGAAATGAACCCACAGCTCCGGCTTCACTTTATCAATATGTTCCTTAAGCGTATCACAGAGATTAATGAAAATCTCGACGTGCGCGTTATCCTGCGGGAAGTCGGTTTGCATGAGCGCGAACAGGTGCGTGAACATATCGTCCTTGGCAACGACGCGAATGAAGACTTCCGGCCACCTGGCGGATAAGGACGTCAGCACTAAGGCGGCGTTGATAATGACTCCTTGGTCGCCTTGGAGATCCAGAATGAACTCGGTCAATTCGTTGACCATTGAGAACAGCGCCTCGTTCTTCCCATCCAGATGCTGTGCCATGATACCCAAAGCCCACAAGGTATTATTCTTCACCGTGAGACTCTTGCTTTGCAGCAGCCGTGACGCAATGCGAATGACGTCATCGATATGTGACGTCATGCGTTGATTAGCGGCCTTGAACAGGTGCCCGATTAACGCCATGGCGCTCTGGTGCACGGTCTCATCGAATGTCTGGTTCTTCAAAATGTCCAAGGTCAACGTGTCGAGGTCGTATTGATGTATGTACCCTTCAAGGCCGTCGAGTTGGTTATCAAAGATGGCGCTGATGAGATCGAGAAACGAGATCATGTGACTCGTTGTTGGTTCACCGGAACCGCCTGCGCCTCGCGTCTGCGCACTCATGTAGTTGACGGCGCGATCCAAAATGGCCGTATTGTGCGGTTGGAACTTGATCTTCGTGAACATGATAGTAACCAAAAGCGGCTGACACAACATAACTGAATCATCAAGCGACGCACTCTGCATATTGGACCACGGCAGCTCCTCGTATGCTTTTAATAATGGCCGAATGAGATTCGTGGCCGAAGGCTGATCTAACGTGGTGCCGAATTGGCCGAAGAAGTGGCCGATGCACTCGTAGTAGGCATTACGGGATTCGCCGAAGATGGTTGAGTTGGCCGAGACGAGAGTGTCGAGGATCTTTTGTGAGAAACTGCTCATGTCGCCCTGGCTGTAGGCCAGCATGCAGGCGAGGGAACGCAGGGCCATTTCCTGGACCTGTTTAGGGTAAAAATATATTGAAAGTATAAACGTGGCTTTTCCTGTATATTTAGGAATTTGTTATAAGTGATATATTTAAGAGTTTGTTATAAGTGATATATTTGAGGGATACAAGGGATATGCTTGATTCGGCAATATACATGACATTATGGAAATGCTTCAGCAAAAATGTACTAAATGAAATAGCTACTTCTCTACTGCGACCCCTTGTGTATTTTAGTATACTATTATACGAGGTTTTTTAACCAGTTCTTAACCATGTATGAAAAACCTTATATGGTTGAGCACCGTTAGTATATCAATCTCACCTCAAAAGAGTAAGGATTCATGTATCAACTTTAGATCGGGATTTAGGCTCTAGTAGTCTAGAAGCAACCTACCTCCAAAGACTCATCACTGATCAGCTTAAGCGTGCTCTTCATCATTCTTCCAAAGGGATTCTTGACATTTTTCAGTTTGGGCGTGTTGATGAAATGTTGCATCGTAAAGCAAGTGATGGAGCGAACGAGGGCGCGCGGATGGGTGTAGGAGTCGAGCAACTTTGGAATGACCTGTGAACAGAGGAAAAAGTACATTAATACAGCACAAACAAACACTATTAAACGTTTAGTGATCATTCATGAAGAAAATTAGAAGTTTCAACGCGATGACAATGTTTTAGATGCGATGCGACTTCGTAAATTTTGATCATATCGGGACGGACTTATACAACTTAAAATCACATTGAACAACTAAAGCAAGCAGGAAAACCTAAAACGGCAGGTCATCAATGAGAGAGCGGGAGAGAAAAAGTCAGCGAAAAGAAATGGCGAGATACCATAAAACACGATAATAGTTTACGAAGAAACAGATCATATACGGTACATATTCTCATCAGTTTATGTCCTACCTCCGTATACACATCCTGCATCTCCTTGGGCGTGCCCAGCGCCGCCGTGAACGCGCCAAGCGCCAGAAACGACGCCTCCAGGTCTAGCCAGTTGTCCGACTTTGTCCTTTTGATCAGATTCATCTTAAACGCAGGCACCACCTCGGCGCCAAACAGATTCGTGATATTCTCGAACGCCTGCGCCGCATAGTTACGCCTAGCAACGTAGTTTTCCAATTCAGCGGAAGCGGTCCTGGGCCGGAAACTGGCGCCCTGCGATTTGACCTTGGATTCAAGGTAGGACACGTGGTCTTCGTGGTAACGCATGGCGTTCATGAGATTTGGGATCAGTTTGCCGAGTTTCGGGTAAACACTGTGCGTCCATACGTCCATGTATTTAGGTGGTACTGGGGCGGGGATACTGAGGTTGGCCCAATGTTCGCATGCAGCCGTGGCAACTTCAATGTGCTTGGAGACTAAACACTGTATGAGATACGCGGCCATGGGTTTAAAATGCGGCATCACTTTACCGGGGAAGCGTTTTTGGAGCTCTGTAATAGAATACACGAGTTCCTTATGAAGCACAACGAATGCGTCATGCCCGTCACCTGATTTGAGATTCAGTAGTTCTGACGAGCCCATAGCCTTACCCAGATCCTCCACGTGGTAGACCATATACTGGTTTTGCTCTCTTAGCTGTTTTGCTAATACCGCCATCGCGCTAGACCGGATACGGATTTCCGCGTGACGCAAATGCGCAATGCATGACGGGACTATAGCACGTGACCCGTCCTCGTCCAATGCGATGTCGTTTTGAATGATGTCGTCGAGCGAACGAAGGATTTCTACTTCGTCGCTCGATTTGAGGCCTTGTGTGATTTGTTTGATGCTCATTGTGGGTGTGGGTTTGTGGTGTATTATCCGGGGGTGTATTAGTTGTTAGGTGTAGTGAATGGGTTGAGGTGATATAGAGAGCTCCTGTCCTTCTTTTTTGCCTTTCGTATTCTGTTAAAATGCAAAAGCAAAATCAGTAAAACATTTTAAGAAAGTATATTCAACAACGTTGGTAGAATTTTCATGGTTCTATATGAAGCTATGTCCTATAACTTAAATACCAAGTTCCATCCTTTTTTGCTACCTTAACAACGAAAAAAATGTATTTGAATAATCGCTTTAAAATAGTGTGACCAAAAGGTACCTTAAATTCAGGAAAAAAAAACATAAAAAGTCAGGAAAAGGGCACATGGGAAAAAGTAGTAATCAAATTTCGTTTCATTTCCAATCCAGCTAAAGTTCATGAAACGAATTTTATATTTAATAAAGCAAGTTATAAATCATTGTGTCGAGAGTTCGAGAAGATAATATTTGATATTCAAACACAATCTGGGACATATAAGTTCGTTTTAGGCTACTACGTATGACTACATATCATAAGTGGGATCTCTTAGTTCATTTTCATATATCGATAACATTTCTAGAAAAAGAGGTTCACAGTTATTAGGGGCAATCGAATGGTTTATTGCGACAATGTTAACAGAGATATTGATTGACTAGGTAAATATATCTATGAGCTATAATTTATCCTTCTATCAATAAAAGAGCGCTTTCAACTAGCCTCATATCCTTTTTCTGTGTAAAATATGTTTTGGCTCAGTGTTCTAGATTATCGTGAGATTAAGTATCCGTAGAAGTAATACAGTTTATTCTCGAAAAAAAGAAGAGGCAGGATCAGGATCCTGCCTTGTAGATATCAGTGTGCTACTTAATGTTATTTAAAAAAAACGAGGTTTTATATGGGATTTAGGGCTAGGGCTATCGGGAGTACAAAGTTTACTAATGCCTCGTTCGTTTATTGTGATTTGTCGTGGGCTCCGAGATAGACTATAAGTTAAACATCTTGTCGTGCTTCAATTTGCTTTAAATCAAAACCATGTAGCCACGATGGCGAACAAATGCTACCAATAATATGTGTCCTGTGTTATCGGAAATGTATAAAATCAAGTGCACTGAATAAATGTGACAAAGTCGGGAGCTTAGGTGTCGCCTACAGTCACTTTCTAATTGCATTTAAAGTAGTCAATACAACTTAATTTCTCATTTATTACATCGCTATGTACATAATACACTTTACTTTTATCGTGCGAATATCGGGCCAATAGTCGATTAATCCTTGTATAAGTGTTAGTAGATGTTAACAACGGTTTATCATTTTTTTGCAGTCAAAAACCGATACATGGATCGTGACTAAGCTTAAATTATCGGTAGGGTGTTTTTTGTAAGTGACAAAACTGATCAGTTTTCAGTGATATCAGGATTAAAAGTTATCAGCTTATATAGTATAACGATAAGGTTGAATAGCAAATAACGTTTTTTCTCACTCCTCTTGAGGATGCTACTTTACGTTGGTATTTTAATTTTGACTTTGCACCCTTAATTAATGTGTTGACTGAATCGGCATTATGGTCGGGATCCCTAACTTCAATATTCTTATTTCCGCTCCCCCTCCCCCTCCCTCCCTCTCTATCTATCTATCTATCTATCTATCTATCTATCTATCTATCTATCTATCTATCTATCTATCTATCTATCTATCTCTCTATCTATCTATCTATCTATCTATCTATCTATCTATCTATCTATCTATCTATCTATCTATCTATCTATCTATCTATCTATCTATCTATCTATCTATCTATCCATCTATCTATCTATCTATCTATCTATCTATCTATCTATCTATCTATCTCTCTCTTTCTCTCTATCTATCTCTTGCACTATCGCCGTCACTTCTGTCACTCTATAATTTTCTACTTTAATTCTTTTTTGTAAACAAAGTAGTACAAAACAATTAAATTTATAAATGGAACACTTTGTGATTGAATTGGAACATGTGTTAATTGAAGCGCGTCCTTAGTTATTGGAGTGAATAGTTAATGTTGCGGTCACTAAGAGCCCAATTATCTTCTAGTTATTACAACTCAATTGGTATATAATTTCCATGTCATTGCTTAATTATCGGTATAATAACACAATCTCGAAATCATAAATATGTAATGTATATCTGCATATCTCAAATACTTACACTGCTCTGACTTATATCAAGGCTTGATATGTTTTATAAACAAAAAAAATATTATTTAAGACGTTTGTCAATCCTCTTACAATGTATCATAAAACGTACACAAAAATATTGAACAGTTTAAAATTTATTCTTTCGTTTATAACATCAAATTATCCTGAATAATATTATCCAGTCAATAACTTGTCAAAGGAAATTATATCGGTCTTCTCCATATTTTTTGATTGTTATAAATTTATTCAAATTATGTTTTATAAAATATTTTTTTCTGCATATATCCAAGATTACTCTCAGAAATTTACACGTGTCCCAACTAAACCGCTCATGAATAATTTTTCACCAGTCATTATTTTGGTGTATATTGTTATGTTTGTGTATTGTCAAAGCATTTATTTGGTATGTCCTCCGTGCAAAGCCCCTGGTATCGGAATTACTTCTCGTGTATAATACCGGCGCGGATCCATAATCAGCCAATATGGGTCCGTATTCAAAGAAGCAATATAAGTTATATAAATCGACTTTTCATATGGTGTCCATATAAGGTGTTATTATATAGATAGTTGGTTATGAATGTGGGCCTCTCGCACATAAGGCTCTTTAATAGGTGTAGAGTGAATTAATTCGGCAAATACGCATGTCTATTCAATGTCTTTTCTTTGGTTTATATGGATCAGGACAGGGACGGATTGGGGTTGCCTTTTGATTAATCAGCTGTCAACTTATGTCTATATATTTTGTTATGCTATATCATGAATAATGTTAATATAATTGAATAAAGTTTCAAAAACGGGGCATTCGAAATGCATTTTGCTGTGCTGTAAATCGCCGGAAAAGTAGTTATCATTTCAAATGGCTATCTGTATTTTTTCTTGTCAAAATAGCTGCCTCTGTTGTTCCTAACTTTCTGTTTCTTTTTATCGTTCGTCCCTTCTTATTTTTCTTTCTTTTTTTATCCTTACACCCCCTGAGTCACCCCTTTAGTCTCTCACTTACTCTAGCTCCCTTATTCACTCACACACTCACTCACTTACTCACTCACACACCCATTTAATTCGTCCCTCCCCTCCTTACAATTTTAAAGCTACGCTCATACCAAAACCGATACAGATCCACATCTTAGCTAATTTATCACACATATATTTATGCATGTCATTGTTCAGCTTACAATCAGTGATAAACTCAATGCCTTCCGTTTTGATGGCTCTCAAATATGACAACGTAGGTGTGATAAGTAGATGAAATGTTATGATGTTTAGCAAGTTTATCATCGCCTGCATAACTTAATACGTTTGCAGTGTTTCATCAATATATATAGCTCAATAGAATAGCATGAATCGAGGTACATTATTACTATTTCGCTGAAAGAGGGATGTTCGAGTTTGATTTCGCGATTGTTCAACCATCTTCTCAACCGACACTCGCACTGTCAAAACTACACTCATTCACAAAACTAAGTTATACACTATGACATATGAACGCACGCGAATGTCATGATAAACGATATTTGCCCAGCTAAAACGTTTAATGTTCATTGAACATATCAGTAACGAGAAATGTCAAAATTTATTGACGTGGTTCGATTCATTGGTCAATCCTCCATGTCTGAACGATACTAAATAAATGAAGGTGTTTCATCGTTCCCTTAATAATTATTCGTTCATGATTGGGACTGTTTATGTGAGGTTGTTAGGAAACAGGACAAAAGAGAAATGGGTTATCCCCACTCTTTACTCATGTCCGTCGATCTAATCCGCTTATTGTGCGGTTGACTCAAGCGGTCTGTGTGAGTTCTAGCAATGCTTTCAGAATAGTGTGTGACGTCACTTGGACTTGATAATTCGTTTTCATGAAATATCTAGGTGCAATAAACAAATTCTCATGAACAGGAAACCCGGTCGAAAGGGCGCCGATACAACGACCTCGGCCATAATCTCACCATAATAGTTAACATTTTAGGGCATGAAGTAATCTCTAAAAAATGTGACTCTAAAACAGAAATCTTGATTTGAAAAAAAAAAAAAACAGAATCGTCAGAATCGTAAAAATGCGATATTAAAGTAGAATAAACATTTTAATCAATGACAGTCGCACATTTCGCTCATTAGAAGAGTTCCTATTTACCATTATGAACTAATACAAACCACTATGAAAACTGTCAAGAGTGCATCATATAACTGCATTTGTATTATCGGTTTATACAAGTTTTGAAGTCATTTTTGTAATTTAAGAAAATTTCACTCAAACCGAGTTTGTTTTCGTTTGTTGACAGATCTGCAGTGACATCCGGTTGCTGGCGAGCCTCAAGGAGATCGAGGAACCGTTCGAGAAGGACCAAATAGGTACGTAGCAGAAACAATGCATATCATGTTCATATATATGAACAAAATAACATATTAAATGGTTTCTGTAAACTTCAAATGTCTTTTGATTCACCTGACTACACTTATTTAATTGCCATTTCTTAGTTTTATGCGAATCATCAATCATTTATTACCTATATTTCTATTGTCCTATGCATGGGCGCCTTTTCACGTTTTCTGATAGGGAACCGTACTTGCTAGTTGTGTTTAATTGTTATCGTCCTTTTATATGTTAAAATTTGAGTGGAATAAGATACAATTAAGCATCTATGTAATCGACGTTTAATTGCATTATTTATTCTATTTCGCTATTGTTTTCCAAATTTTTAAGGTTCTAGCGCCTTGGCCTGTAAGCTTAACAGTTTTTTCATCGCTGTTTATTCCATCATTATATTTTTATTCACTATTTCTCAGGTTCTAGTGCCATGGCCTACAAGCGCAACCCGATGCTTTGGAGCGATGCTGCGCTCTCGCCCGCCACCTCATGTGTCCCGTTCACAATCCCCTCATGACCCAACCCCGATTAAAATTTGTTTATTTTTTTCCTTTATTCTATTTTCATTATTCCAGGCTCGAGCGCCATGGCATACAAGCGCAACCCTATGCGCTCGGAGCGATGCTGCGCCCTCGCCCGCCACTTGATGTGTCTCGTCCACGATCCTCTTATGACCCAATCCGTTCAGTGGATGGAACGCACATTGGATGATAGCGCGAATAGGAGGTTGGCGCTGCCCGAGGCGTTTTTGACTGCGGATGTACTGTTGACGACATTGCAGAATGTGTGTGAGGGGCTGGTCGTGTATCCAAAGGTATGGGAGGATTTGCGTATATATATTGGGAGGGGGAGGGGGTTGGAGGGTGTTCAGAGATTGCTTGATAAAGTGCAAAAGTTCTGTTGCAGACGGGTAGAAGTGTGCGAGGGGCTGGCAGAGCTCGAAACTCACGGGGGCCCAGGGGCCATTGGCCCCGGATTTTCCAAATGCCCCCCCCCCCATTTTTGAGGTCGGGGGCCCAAAGGGACCCCAAAATTGTCGTACCTCCTACATATATTTATATGTTCGGGCCCCCGGACTTTGGTATGGGCCCCCACGTTTTTAGGAGCGGGGTCCCGAAGGGTCCCCGCGAAAAAAATCGAGTTTCGAGCCTTGGGCTGGTCGTTTATCCCAAGGTATATTGAGAGAAGGGAGATTAGGGGGTAGAAGTGTGTGTAGGCAGTAAAGTAAGACCTTGTTTTAGTTTATTTCATTGTTGACGATTTGTTTTCAATAACAATTTTCCCGGTAGGTATTAAATTATTAAAACGATAAAATTACACTTCAATGTTTAAATGAGTGCATTATGATAATGATGGATATTAAGATCTGTATGTGTGCATTATACTCATGTTTCGCCATCACTTGCAAAGTTAATTTTTATTTTCTCATCATAACGTCTATATACCCGGTAACCGGTAATTTTTCTTTTTCACATAGTTTTAGGTAACGATAGAAACGCCTTCGTTAATCGTTACCTTTATTTTACTTTAATTTATAAAAGTGTGTTTCCCTTCGGTTGCCTAGGTGATGGAGAAGCACATCGACGAGGAGCTTCCTTTCATGGCAACCGAGAACATCATCATGGCCATGGTCAAGCAAGGCGGCAACAGACAGGTAGGCAGGGGTGGAAATAAGATAATTATCACACTCGCCAGACTGGCGAGTGAGTCAAATTTTACACTCGCCAGCGAAGATTTACACTCGCCAGGATGTGAAAATATGCAAAATGTAAACCACTTAAATGTGATCTCCCTTATTTGGTTTGCATATGGACGACGCTATTTCTAAGCAAGGATAAGCGAGCGCTGAAGGCGCGAGCCGACAAATTTGATTGAGTTA
>LQRL01098826.1:753-17752 GCA_001703475.1 Hydroides elegans
AATGTAATGAATGGAATGAATGGCATATAAATAAAAATAAAGAGAGAAAAAGGTACGATTTAACACATGCACGTAAAGTTGAAATCATGGTGTGTTTGCATTTTCATGTCATATTTCAGTTCAACACTTGGTTGTGGAGGCCACAGCTTTAAACGTCGATATTGTTAAGGAGCAAGATGCGGAAATTCAGGTGAGAACATTTTGTAAAGTTATACACACTGAAATGTCACAAGAACACAAAAGCAACATACTAGATTGCAACACATATTTTTATCATCAAGCAATTATTATAACTACATTTTCCAATCTGTATGTTGCTTATTGTTAATAATAGGCCGAATGAACGCAAACTTATCAATAGAATCGCTGTTTGTGGTATTACGAGGTTTAGTCGATTCACGAACACCATAAAAATTGTTTTTTAATTATTACAGATGAAGCAACGGAGATGACATATAACATCAAATCATGTAAAAAAATAATTAAAGTTTAAAGATGTTGTTTCACATGCATTACGTACCTTATAATACCATTAATCATGCCTTTATGGTGTTTGTAATATGACGACACATCGTAATAACCAATAACGTAATAACCTAATGCCATACTGTTTTCCAGGCTTTGGAGGCACGCGGTGAACGAAATGGGCGGACCGGGGCCACAGGTGGTTCGCCAGGCTACACTGGAGCCCAAGGACCGCCAGGGCCCCTGGGATTCGACCCGGACAAACGTGATTTCAGAAAATCTCCCAAAAAGGACAACGCTGCACCCATTGTTGGAGCACCAGGAATGGTTTTTACAGAAATTGTGGGTCAAGATAAGCGTGGAGCCCCCGGAGCACCAGGAAGAGATGGGGAACCTGGAGCTCCAGGAGCTGATGTACAAAAGCGTGATTTCAAGAAATCTCCCAAAAAAGATAAGGCGGCACCCATTGAACGCGGAGCCCCAGGGTTTCATGCGCAAGCAGAAATTGAATTTGATAAGCAAGCTGAAATTGGAATGGAACGTGGTGCCCCAGGAGCAGATGTAGAAAAACGTGATTTCAAGAAATCTCCCAAAAAAGATAAGGCGGCACCTCTTGAACGCGGAGCCCCCGGAGTCGTTGGGCACGAAGGATTCGATCTGGAACGCGGAACTCCCGGAGCAGATAGCTATAAAGAAAAACTGAAGAAACCTGCGGCCTAATTCCAAAGGTACAATAATGTATTCAACACGTACCAGTTGCTTTGGTGGTTCATATAATTTAGTGTGAACATATTTATAAATCTATTTATCACAATGATATTATTTGTCTTTTTAATTCAGTTTTGTGGCGTGTGTTAATTTAAATAAAATATTATGTTTGATTAACTTTGCGTAAAATTATGTTTTGGGCGCCGCCAGTCAAGTTAACGAGGGACTGGAACTTTTCCCAAGGGGCGTCGTGCATCTACCACATGCTCTTAATTTTCTGAATTTGTACATGTTTCTGTTCTTAAATATTTTAATTCTTTGTTGTAGATTGTCGAGTGCCCAGAAGAACATAATGCGTCATCATGAATACATTGAGAACAATTTTATTATATTTTTCTTTAACTTGTTGCAATATTGTTAGAGTCTAATTGGTTGATTCGGGTATTCTAAACATTAACAAGCGCTAAATAAAACATACATATTATCATTTAGTTTGTATTTAAAATAAACAATTCTAAGATATTTTTTATATCAAACCTGCTATACAACTTCAAATGTCAATGCACAATACAACACGCAAAGACAATTAACGTACATTTATAAGATAATTTATTTGTATGATGATCTCTGAACGAATAATTCTATATTGAAACAAAATGAATAACCTTATTTTTAATTTTAAGCCTCAGTTCATATGTTTAATAAGGCGTGACTTAATTGATTTCCATTTACTTTTTACCTGTATACTTGGCACTGATCATTGCAACATAACCACTTAAACGATTTAACTAGAGGGTCATTGTTTAAAATGACAGAATAAAATCGATTCAATATAAAATTTGAGCACTGTGCATGAACAGAATGATTAATTATGATAAAATAGACAACTCGTTGAAGTGAATCAGTGCATGTAGCGTTGTGTTACATAAAATAGACCACTCGTTAAAATAAACATTTGCATATAGCTTTGTGTTGAGAATAGACTATCTTATCCACTAAAATTCCTCTTCGTAACGTTATTCACAGGACTCTTCAGTTACAAAAGTCACACCAAACGATTTAAATCATAACAGACTATAACTCATTGTTGCGTGAAATATTTATAGTTGTTATAGTGGAATCTCTGAAGAACTTCGTATATTTCGTCTACAAGGAAAATACGACTAAACGCTGTATGTTAAACTTGTTTACATCGATCTTGAAATCGCATGTAGGATTGCTGATATCATATTAATTAAACATTTCCTATTGCCGCTCCTATATTTAATTTGGCGCTCACATCTAAATTTGACAAAATCATCTATGGCGTTTTAATTGAAATCCTTATAACCTATTCGAGGCACTACTTCAATAAGTAAGCTCAATCACTCACCCGCTCCTACTTGCCTCTTGATTACTTCAATTCTTTTTTTTTCGTTGTGCCTACGCGTACATGATGATCTGCAATATTTTTTGGCATTATATTAATTACAATTGTTATTAAGACCACCGTTTTCAATATCATAAAGCCATATTGCAAATGATTTAAAATACGAATGCATGACTTGACAACAAGAATATTATGCTCATAGAGCATATGGATCTACTATCTTTTCTTTGCAAAAAAAAATCGAATGATATAGCAGATATCATCGCCTCATTGATTTGTGCCATAGATAGTTTATCCAATATAGCTTTCTTTAAGGAAATGATAACATGTCATGCTTGCGATTATTTTAATCAACGAAACATAAGAAGGGCTTTCCCAACGCTGCATTTGCCTTTTGACGCTATAAATACGAACGTCATATTATGCGACAATGTCCCGCCTCCCAACTCTATTGTTTTCATTTGATTGACAGGTGTCGCTTTAGCCAATAGGAAATCAACACCAAAATTGAAGCTTCATAGGGACGTACAAAACATGACTTTCCGTGAAATTCCAGATTTAAGTTTTTCAACGTTTATTGGCAGCTTAGTTAACATTTTCTAATTTTAACCTGCCTATAAATAACTTCATGTTATATATTATCTTATGGTATACCTTTTGTGTTTGTAAATAGCCTCTAGAACTAAGTTATGCGCCTCACAAAATATTTTTAAAAAAGCGGACCAAAAATATAACCTGCTACGTTTTCGTAAACGAAAAAGATAGCAGATAATTATAAATATGCTATATAAATGATGCAAACTGTTAAAATAAATAGGGTTCATTTCGATTATCTATGTATATAACTGTTATCGGACAGCTACGCGAAACTATTTGCATTGCATTCATTGAACAATACGGGCCTTTTTCATCAAATAACAATGTTTGATACCTTAATTTAGTACTCATTTTATCCTAATCTTTAATCATAAATTAAAAAAATGATTCACATATGTGATTTGTGATTTCATAAGAAAATTTACATCCACAAAAAATAGCTACCGCATGCATTTGATGCACATCAAGCTAATGTATGAAAATTTACTTTCCACAATGTTTGTGAATCAACATGGTTTGTGGGTTTGTGCCGATAGTAAACAATCTCAACATTAAGAATAATTAATGAATTTATTTGATCATATTAAAGTCTTTTTGATAAAGTTTGTTTGAGCGGGTATAGAGTCCTTGTAATTGATCAGGAAAATCGTTTGCATATTTAGTTTTATTTTTAAAATCGGTTCAATGCTGTGGAGATTATTTGTTGAATTGACACATTGATTGCTTTAACAGATCGATCATCAAAACAAAGTCTTTCCATTTATCAATCGTAGCGCTTAATGACATAACATGATAATTGCAACATAAATTGCACAAAAAGTTTATTTTATTTATTTATTTATTGGTTTTGATTAAGCAGTTATATCTGATTTTAACCTTACTTCTTGGCTTAGTTTTGTATTATCTGATGTTTTGGTATATATCTATAACTACGTTGAGCTTAATTCCGAAGTATTTTGACAAAAAATGAATCAAATATTGTTTTTATTACACTGTTGATACTTCTCTCATGAATGAACGTTCGTATTCCTATGCGTCAAGGTAAGATTTTATATTTTCCATGAACAACAATGTCCTGGTATACCTCTTTGATTCGTTTGTATTTGTAGATGGAGGACAATGCCTAGACTTTAGCGTAGGTATTGTAATGATGGCAATATGAATAAACTTTTGATTATTGTTTTGCTCTTTTATTCTAAAAACATTGGTCATGCCAAGTGTTCAGAGTCATTTTATTTACAACACTATGTTATTGTTTTATCGTTTGTTAAGTGAGAACATTTCAAACTTCACGTATGCACAATAAGCGATTTTAATTAACTCGGATACACCACATAACCTGTCTGTATCAATACTCATCATTATTTGATAACGTTATTCTTCCGAATTCAAACGTTGTTTCATCTGTTATGTAAATTTCGATGAAAATATGTTTGCATTGATATTTTGGCGGGAAAATGTTATATATATTTGAATTCATACTAAATTTAAGGAATTAGATCTGTGACAACATCAAACGATGTACTTCCTGGAACCGCTTTAGACAAGTCATATGCATGCAGTGTGTACAACTGTTTGAATCCATTTGATATAGTTTGTGGTATGACTATATGGCTCAAATGTTTCATTATGCCATTTAACATTCATATCCGTATCCAAAAAGTACAAATACAGTGCATTTGAATGATTATGACGCAAATTGCAGCACTTTATGATATGTACGTTTGAATGTCATCGCTTGCTGAGAGGTTCAAATGTATTTATATAACCCGTTGTTTGTTTTAAATTCAATATCTTTTATGAATATTTACAATACACTTTATAGCAGCTGTTATTTGAGGTTCCATAGAACATTATATATAAAATCACCAGTTCGGTCGCTAGCATAACTTTGAGCTGAGAAGCCGGCATTCAACGATTGACTTTAGATTCAAATATAATTACAAGGCAATCTACTCTTACTTCGGTAAGTAATGCAGTCAATATTTACAAAAATATGTAGAAAAATATATATGTTGTTTTAAGCACGAGTGCATCTGGCCATTTGTGGCTGGTGCAACCGATCTCAATATAATTTAAGGATGTGTTTATAAGTGTAAACATTTAATGGTTTGCAACAGAGTTTAAGAAGTTTCACATGACTACTTTTCTATATTAAAGTATATTATATGCATTTGAAACATGGTAATGATAAACGATGACCAAATCATGATCATAAATTGAAAAAATGACTTGTAGCTGGTCATGGTTACTTTCACGATAACAATTTACAGTATGCCACAATTTATTACAGACTGAAAGTGAAAAAATTTATCGGCACTTTTTGTCAGAAACAGCTCGTTAAGGGCCACTGACTAGTCTATACAAAATCATTGAAATGTTGATTGGATCTATTCACAAATGTTTCAGGTTGTTATCATGAGGGGTGTGTTTATGTCGTTTGGGTTACTATTGCTGCTCAGAGGTATTTACACCTAAATGTCGTTCCCGAAGTGTGAATTATATTTTTTACAGATTTAATTTCATAATCGTTATTATAAACAAACATCACCTATATGAAAATCACGCAATGGTCAAGTATTTTAAACATATTTCAGCAACATGTATTGGTAACGGTATTGATAATCTACAAATCATTTATTAAGTCTTATTTTTCATATTATAATTAGAAAGTGTTTTAGATACATGAATAAATATGTGACATAAAGCTACTATAGTACGAAGCACAATGCCCTTACTGACTAAATAGATAAACTTATCTATATGCTACTGCAATTTTCCAAAGTGATAGGACTGCGAAAACCAATGTCGATATTTGTGATACATTGTAGTTCAATATTTCAGCTCAGCGGTGTGTGGTGGAAGCCACAATCGTGGTTGATAATGTTGTAGCGGAGAAAGATGCTTCAAAACAGCCTGATGTAAGGAACGCTATACTTCATATACATATTTTACTATTATTATAAATTCCATATATTTGACCATAGCACTAGTAATTAAAAGGGCTGGTGAAAAAAAGCTGGTCAAATTTTGTTAAACAGTTGTTCAAAAAAATATTTCTTCCAAAAAAAAATATTGATATTATAAAATTGCCGTTTTTCTAACTTTCTATAACAATTATATAAATCTCAAATCCATTCGAAACAAATGCATGTTTGCCATTGTAGCTTTATAAGCCATGCGGTCCCCCGGCTACAAGGGATATCGAAATCAAAGGTTCTATAGCTTCACTAGAAAGAAACTGGGGGGCCCTCAGGTCCAACTGGAGGAAATAGCGGGCCCTCGGGTCCCACTGGAGCCACAGGAATTAATCCACACAAGCGCAATTTTATATCTTCTCAAAAAACGGAAAACGCGGCGCCAGTCTTAGGAGCTCCAGGAATTACATTTACTGAAATCGAGAGTCTAGAAAAGCATGGCATCGCAAAAAAATGGCAAAAAGGTGGTTGCACGTGGAGCCCCCGGTACACGAGAGGGAGACGGAGAACCTGGAGCTCCAGGATTCAAAACGGAACAATCAAAGCGTAATTTTAAGCTATCTCCCAAAAAATATGAAGCGGCACCTCTTGAACGTAGAGCCCCCAGTGCACCAGGTCGAGATGGTGAACCAGGAGCACCCGGAGCTGATTTTGAAAAGCGTGAAATGGAACGCGAAACCCCCGGGTCGGATTGTCCTGAGGGTGACATGGAAGTAAAGCCTCAACAGCCTTCATCCAGGTAGGATTCGTTGTTCAACATCTCATTTTGAGGTATATTTATGTATTTTTAACATGCTAAAATCAGTTTATTTTTTATTTTGCATTAATTATAAACACGTCGTTTATGTATAAGGACGTTCTATGTATTTTTGCATCATAGTATAATGACTTTTAGCGTTATTCAAGAAGGTGTTAAGTAATAGGGGGGTAATCATTGAAATTATAACAAATTTACTCCATGCACCACTATTTCCTTACAGCATTTCCAACTGTATATGCGTCTCCTTTTGAAAACAATCTTACTTAAATATTTTACATTTATGTTGTAGATCGGCGGATGACTAGGAGGGAACTTTCAGCAGAACACAGAGAACAAGAATAAACAATTATGCTGCCAATTTTAATAAAATAATAATTCTATTTTGGTTCGCTTTCCTGAGTTTTATTTAAGTACAAAATAGCTCCTTAATAAACTCGTATAAAGGTACATGTTTGATTTTATTTAAAAGTTACGATTTAAAAATATAACTTTTCAACTCATCAACCAACAATATATATCTAAATGGAAAAAAAATGTTCAAACAGCAGTTACAAATACATCATATAAATATTCCCAAAATATCAAAGGATTTATTGAATCAATAATCAGAAACCTGAATTCCAGAAAACTTATCTATGCATAATCCGCTAAAACCACTGTACTATAGTTGATAAATGCATGTTTATTATCAGTTATGAACTCAACTATACATACCCAAATCATTATATTTGCATCAAACTTTCAGAAACATGGACCTCAGGACCAACTGGAAATCAGGGGCCAACCCGGGCCACCGGAAATTGGGGGCCCAAACCAAACAAGCGTAATTTTAAAGAACCTGAGAAAAGGGACTATGTGGCACCCGTCTATGGAGCACCAGGAATCGAGGAGCTAGATAAGCGTAGCATCGCGAAAAATGGCAAAAAACGGTCGTCAAACGTGGAGCCCCCGGTACACCAGGTCGGGATAGTGAACCCGGAGCACCTGGAGCTGATATTGAGAAGCGCAATTTCGATAAATCTGCCAAAAGGGTTATGAGGGCACCCCTAGAACGCATAGGTCAAGGATTCGATGGGAAACAAAACGTCAATCTAAAACGCGGAGCCCAAGATTAGACGGAAAATCGCAATTCGATTTCGAACGCGGGGGCTTCGAGGCGAAATATGGTGAGCCCAAAACCCGGCAGATCTGGTCAAAAGCCTGCAACATTTCACATTCTTTGTGATTTGTTTGGAATTTCTGTTAATATGTGTCTGCAAATGTTGACGAATAAGCTGAAATTTGAATTTCTGAGGAGCAATGGAGATGTACTTGTCAAACAAAATTATAGATAAATATGACTTTTTTCTGTTATTTTGATATATTTCTGCCCTTTTAAGAAAATGGCTTAGAATTCAACATGTATGTTTTAGCAATAGAACTGCAAACTACGCATCTGTTTTATTTTGAAAAATATATTGATAAACTATCTAACATGTACAACATCCTAAGAATTTGTGTGCACAAAACACCTTACACAGAGCTTCATCTTTAAAATAAACTTATCATTTTAAAGATGTAAGCGAGAACAAATGACCCAAGGTTACAACAAATTTTATTATTTCAATATCACAAGGAGCACGCATATACTAAATGCATGAATTTTTAATCAGATCTTTCCTTATACCATACATGTTATACTCTGTTCCTATGCCAATCAATCTGTAGCCGACGCCCTATCAACCCATGAGGCCGTTTTAACTATTTCCAATCCATATTCAATAATCGAAAAACATTTAGCTTTACTTAAAACCAGTTCATAATTTATCAGCATATATTGAATTGACATTTTACAAATACATTATACATATTATATATCATACTATAATATTTTTACGCATTATCACTATATTATAAAAAACTTTGTGAAACAAGGTTAAATATATAAATACTCTTAAAAGCCGGAAAGTTAACTTTTGACAGTCACAGTATTTGTCATATAAAATAGCCCTAGATCTATTCCTTTCTAATAGGAGGCCAAGCTAATAAAAGCACCAACAGTATTCTTAAGCACTTTTGAAAACAATGTTCGATTTGAGCTGATATATCGTTTCTGTATCTACACATTTCTCGACACATTTATGTCCTGTTGCTCCTTAAGAAAGCTGCTCCATTTGGTCTGGATCGGGTCAAATTGCCACAGATCCGGATGACCAATGTGTGACACAGTCTTCTCAAAGTCGCTCTTGCTCCACTGAAAGGCGGGCTGATCGTCGAAAGTGGGACTGCTTACTGCGATAAAATCGAGGGTCTTATGTAGGGCATGTGTAGTCATCTGTATAAGAAAAAAACGCAAAGAAAGTGCATTGAGGAAAGCCAAAATATTGATTGATATTTTGAGTGATGCTTCACTGAATGGCGGGTTGACCGTCGAATGTGGGACTACTTACTTCGATTAAGTCTAGAGTTTTGTGCAGTGCGTGGGTGGTCATCTATTGGAAAACAAATATGTATTTTTTCTATTGGAAAGAATATGCATGAATAATTTGCGTCGTTAATATAATAACATAACTATACATAATGATACATAATAATATAATATCTATAATGTTTCACTGGTTTGATATAAATTAAATGTTTGATTCGGTCACCTCGGTAAACAAGATTGTCAAGGACACAGACCCAGAATATTAGTAAAAGGGGCATTTGGGTAAAATAGCATCAATGCCATCACGGGATCTAAATGTTTTTCCTTGATAAAAAGCTTTATTTTTTGCTTGATCTTTTAGAGAAACAAATACATCTCACTGGCACCACTTTTTTGCCAATAATCAAACTAAAAGACGCGCATCAATAATTTTGTCACACTTTGTTTTGCGTATAGTAAATCCAGCAAAGGAGGCTAGTATTATATATAACAAACTTTTTCTTTTTTGTTTTCTTTCATACAAACTTACTTTCATATCGATTCCCCCGTGCAGCCTATGCCCCAACGCGCCGAAGGCATAAGTTCCATTCGCCGGATTAAGATCACTTCGAGCCGAAATGGCGTTCTCTGCACTATAGGGCGGTGTGCAGTTGCATTTCGAGAGAGGGTCGTTCTTAAAGTCGTTGTACCTATGAGAAGAAATCGATTACAGGTTATTTTTTAGTATGGATTCGTAGGAGTTAAGAAGTATGTTGATTTCGTAGCATTTATAAAGAGGGTTGAACACGTAGCATTGATAACATTTATTAAATGTGTAGCATTCATAAAGGCATAAGTTTCATTCGCAGGATTAAGATCACTTCGTGCCGAAATGGCGTTCTCTGCACTATAGGGCGGTGTGCAGTTGCATTTGGAGAGAGGATCGTTTTTGAAATCGTTGTACCTATTGAGAAGAAATTTAATATTTTTCTTTAGATATTGTTTGTTTTTATCAATAAATGTGTTGTGCAAGTATGAAAGATTGGAGGATGTACCACCGTTCAAAGAGGGGGGTCCTTCTTTAAGAATTCATCAAGTGAGTTGTATTTATAGCCATTTATAAGGTGAGTTGAATTTTATTCATAAAGGCATATGTTCCATTCGCTGGGTTTAGATCGCTTCGAGCCGAGATTGTGTTCTCTGCACTATCAGGCGGCGTGCAGTTGCATTTGGAGAGAGGATCGTTCTTGAAATCGTTGTATCTATTTAGACATTTCAGGGTTGCACATAAGGATTTTTTTTACCTTCGCCAATTTGGCGAAGGACATTTGATTCACCTTCGCCAAACTCGATTTACCTTCGCCAAATATATCAAGGTTACAAAGTCACCTTCGCGATTTTCCTTGTATAGATTATGACTTTTCTACGAAACGTGACCAAAATCTATCTCAGGGCTTAACCACAACCGATAGTTGTTGGTCGCGAGGGGGGCCACCTACTCCTACAACCATGTACATACCAGATTTCATTTGGTCGTTCATGCTATAGCATTACATATGTTAACATCCTAAGGCGCGACCAAAATTTCTTGAGGAAATTTATCACTAAAATACATTACTAAAGTGTCAAAGATTTGTTAATCGGTCTTTGGTGAACGAAGAATACACAAATTATTTAGAAAGAAACATGGAATTAAATATCAGAAGCAAACTATTACAGATTTTTACGGGACAAACAGTCTCTTGTCAGTTTCGAATTTCCTGATTTTCCATATGTTATTTTCTGATCCAAGATTAATACTGGCCAATTTAAACTGATACTTCACCACAAGCCATCGCTATATTTAGCTTATATCCGAGAGTCGAAGGCGCCAGTCAAAATTTTTAAGAAATCGTTAATTATGAGAGCGCCGAAGGCACGAGCAATTTTTCCAAAGGAGAAATCATAAAAATAAATATTAAACGAAAGTCGCTGTTTTTCCCCTGATTCATAATGATTTTCTCTCTAATACTCTAAAAAATATGATTTCTCCTGATTTCACCTGAATTCAAAGCGGGATTTTAAAATTCCCTGACATTCACTGATTTTCCTAAGGCTGGTCACCCTGATTTAACCAATATGTGTGATCGCAACTGATACGTGCGACTGGTACTTGCAGCCAATATATGAAGAAACTATGTATATACATATTTCTCTCAATTATTCTCTCAGTTATTGTATAAAATTCGAGCGCCGTAGGCGCGAGAAAAAAAATCTACGCTTTGAAAATATAATATGTAAATATTTGTTCGACAAGAATATGAATTTGACCAATTAATTACCGTCGCCAATTTGGCGAAGGTATTTCGGTTCACCTTCGCCAAATGGATTTCACCTTCGCCATTGGCGAAATGCGAAGGCTTATGTGCATACCTGCATTTAAAGATTTATCCTTGCAGTTTGTTATATATAACAAGACAGGGAATATCAAAATTGTTAAAATTATAATAACATTGCTAAATACGGAAACAAAATATTGGATCAGCATACATTCTTTTGAATAGTTTTGAACAATTTCTTAAATAACATGTCAGCCTGTCAAGTTACTTGTCAACTGAATTAATGAAACTGTGTTTTAAATATTTGAAATTTTCAATCTTTGTATCCAATTAGGATATGAAATCGGACTATGGAGCCCGTTTAACCGTTGCCAAACTTTTAGTTTATTTTTCATTACATTGTTAACATTCTCACATTTTTTTTCAAAAAATTACCTCATAAGCCTTGTCATCGATGCTGTGTCCTTAACTTTGACGTGGTCCCTCCTAAATATATTGGCACGCGGTGTGTGCTCATAGGTGAACCAATCACCGAATTTCCTCACCATCGCTGGGCCTCCACTTGCATTGAAGATCTCCGGGAAATAACTAGAAAATATAGGAGGGATAAGATTTAGTGTCATGAGTAATATGTTTCACATAGGGTTGTGGTTAAAGAATGCGTTTTTATCTTATTTCAATATATTATACATTATTCAACTATATAAAACCAAATGTATATATTTAACTTCTTCTTTTTTTAATCGATACGTTGAAGTCAGGTTACTTAGTTTTAAAATCATCTATAATAATATGAGAGTTGGCATCAATGATTAATCAACTCAAGACAATTTATAAGTAAACAAATATGTAAACTTACGGCGTATTGTAGCTTCCGAAGTAAGTCTGTTTCTTGAGCAAATCAGTCAGATCTTGAGACACGGTCATTCCCCTGAGAACATTTCAGAAAAAGAAATATGAATCTGACATAAATGCAATTTTATTGACTTGAAATATTCCTGCCTTCGAGTATGCGTTGAAAGTGAACGGACTTATTTGTGGAACAACACACCCAACGCTTAGTGGTTTTATTGCGCTATACTTTGATATTTACCAATGAGGGATGTATGCCAGTCCCGGTTATTGAATCCCGTAACCTTCGTTTTCAAAGCGAATGCATTTTGCACGGCGTCAAGCCAAATGATCCCAACTTACGGTATCTGCTCTGCCACTCGTAGTAAACCCTGTCCGGGTTCCTTTCCGGGCGTGAACTTGCGATAGTCCACTACCATCCATTGGTTGTTATAAGTGCCACTGTTGTACAGAACAAAGAGATCGGTCCAGTGCTCGGCGTTTTTGGCAAGGCGGTTGGCCACGAGACTGCGAATGCCTGCAAGGGCAAAATGTTGTAATAGATGTTGAAGACTCATAGCCTTTTGTCACATGAAACTGGCTTTGATTGATTCTTACGTGTTACGAACAATGTATGGGCTCTTATAACGAAATCGATGACATTCGACTTAAGAGACAATAAATCTAATCCTTATATATGCTTGTTAGTATACATAACGTTAATCTAACTATGCTTTTCTCTGCAAGACATACGTATTGCCGGAAAAAAATCATAAACAATCCTTTATGCTTGAAAAATTATTATTCTAGGGGCATGGGATTATTTGATAATCTTGTAATCGTAAGACTGAATGAAAATCATTAAACCATGATTCTTAGATAATCAAATTTCATACAACGCACCTTCAAGTACTGATTCTTCCGGATGCACGTACTTCCATAGATCAGCATTTCCGTTGCCGATTGTTGTTTCCATGGACACCTATATCGGTAGAAGGCAATTGCCAAATTACTTAGGAAATTTGAACACTTTATCTAATGATTCTAACTTAAATTGACAAATCAATGGTTGAAGAATTTTAATATACTTGAAATAAGTTTTGAGTTCCGAGGTCAGCAAGGTGTAGTTAAACACCACCTCTGGCTGCATCTATATATTGCGAGTCTCCTTCACTAATATGCAGTATCAATATGCACGGATATATGCCTTGGGTCAGGTGGCTGGTGTACAAAGAAGTCATTTTGGATCATCCCTTACACCCTCCTTTTTCAACCTTTTAAGCACCAATTTTTCCAATACTGACCATGCCATTGCTGAGCACATAGAAGTCATCTCCTGACATGAGCATCCCTGGCTGCGAGCTGAAGGTCATCGTATTGACCCCAGTGTAGTGAAGGTCGTACTTCTTGAGTATGCGCAACATCTCGTTGTAACCTGATAAAGCAAAACAAACAAAAGACTTACGGTAATGCAACGGGTTCTTAGCGATCACAAAATCTAAACTCGTCAAATGTAAATAGTTTTTGGACTTTGCGACAAGAAATAGATTGTCTTTCATTTGTGAGTGAATACAAATAAATATGGTTTACCAACTTGAAATTTTGTGCTTTACTTAAATATCAAACTTAAATAGTTTAATCAATGTAAACAAACATACATGTACAAAAATGTTATAGAAAACAAAAGTACATTCGGTGAAATTCAGTCTATGATTTGACAGCAGGGTCCAATGATATATTGGCGCCTTCCTATACAATTGTACATTTCTGCCTACCTATGCTATTATCTGGATCTGCGCCCGCGTCCGTACACTATATTTTCAAAAATAAACGTCAACAAACGTTCCTTACCAGTCCACGTATCCTGTGCAACGTACAGATCCTTATTTTTGTCCAGCAGCTTGACTAAAGCTGAGCAGTGACCGTTTCCTGGCATCCGTTCAAAACCGGGTTTCTTCAAAGCTGATGAGAGGTCCTCGAGATCTCCGCCGATTTGAAGGAGGCTGCAAAGCATGAATCATAAAGCAACGTCAGATTGTTCTTATTTTTTGTTTATTTATCGTATTATGGGGCGGATCAAAAGAATATTGAGTGGGTATCGGGTGTCGGATTGGCAATACATGTAGGTAGCAAGGTGAGGACATTGATGGAAAATGATATGTTCATTTGTTCAAATAACTTGACCAAGGACGAGCAGTGACCGTTTCCCGGCATCCGTTCAAAGCCGGGTTTCTTCAAGGCTGAGGAGAGGTCTTCCAGATCTCCTCCGATTTGCAATAAGCTGCAAAATTTAATAACAAAACTAGAATAATTGTTTAAGAATTTTCTATATGGTGAAATACGAAATACTCCGCTGATTTGGAATTGGCTGTAAAACGAGGATATTTATGTAACATTATATCTTTATTTGTTAAGTCAGATAAAAAATAAAAATGTGCTGTGAATCGCTTAAAACATTGAAGTTCTTAAAGATCGCCTTCAATTTGCAAAAAGCTGTAATGGAAATGGGTTCATTTTTCCAGCAGCAGTTTCTCGGCATCTTTATTTCTACAATATTTTGTTTACAGGATCATTGTCTTAAAATTGCGTAGTGTCATACCGTAATTTTCCGTGTATAATACGCACCCGCGTATAATACGCACCCCGACTTTTGCCCTCAAAATGTCAAAATATTCAAATTTCCCGAATTTTAACATATTGTTGCTCTATTTTTTGCTATATTTTCGGTTATGACCATATGAAATATACATCCCAATTATGGAGAATTACCATAAACGCAAATGATAGACAGAAACACTACTCAAGAAAAAATCCATATGAAAATATTCATGTCCGATGTTTCCGCGTATAATACGCACCCCGACTTTAGGCCTGATTTTCGAAGAAAATAATGCGTATTATACGCGGAAAATTACTTTCCCGTAAAAGAGTATTTATAACTTTGTTTTCAATGCAAAATTAAATAGACATTTCTTACAAATTTATTGACTAGTCAACGAACACGAGATTATTAATCAAACTAAACATATGTAAACAAAACGTTGACATTTTGTTCTACTTTTTACAGACAAGAAGCCATTATGGTTCAATAAAAATATCTGTTATATCATTTCGATAAAGTTTCGGTTTCATATTTATTTGAAATTACCTACTCACTCTGTGAATATCTCTTTTTTTAGAATTAGGCCTACTTACAACAAATCATTAATGTCGAACATAACACGTGGGGTCCCTGTGCGATTGTAGTATCCGTCTATGAGTCCACTGTATTGGTAGTAGAAGAGTTTTACCTGCAAATACCGTAGATAATATAAATATGTTATAATATGGTACATAATGCATAAAATTTTCAGATATATCAATGTTACTAAAAATATCCACAGATAAACAAAAGGGCGCACTCGGCGGTCGAATATCCTCCCCAACCCTTCCAATTAGCCTTTCCATATCAAAGCATTTTTTTTTAAACGGCGCCACCTTTTTGGGCTTATATATCATTGGCGCACCTCGCTATTTTAACGTTGAATCAAAACCTGATATCACAAAATGTTAATATCGTTATTTACCTGTTGCCAGTAAGGCTCATTGGGCGACTGCTCAATCTTCATTTGAACCCATTTCGTATTTCGCTCCAGATAGTCCTTGAGTCGTTTGCAAAAGTCCGACAGCGGCTGTCCGCAGTAGCCTTTGTACGTGTTTTGCCAATGCATTGCTGTAATGATAAAAATAATAGATTAATATAAGGTAATATGACTTAATATATCGCTATTTTAATGTTTGTAACCTACATGTATACAATATCAAGTGCTTTATCAAGTAATGTTTTTTTCAAAGCGCTCTACAATGATGATGAAAGTTAACAACAAATAGGTGACTAGTTAAAAGGCCCTTTTCTGGATTTGCCCTCAGGCTAAAATATTTTGATCTGAACAATGGCAGGGTTCGACATAAGCACTCGCCAACTCGCCATGGCGAGTGAGAATTTCATTTGGCGAGTACGACCTGAGTCACTCGCCAAAATGGCGAGTATGAAATTTGGGCAGAACAATTTTGGCGAGGACGAAATAAAAGTTACTCGCCAAATCAAACTAGAAATGTGTCCGTTGGAGCACGAATGGCCCGCTATTTATAAAGTTGAAGCGCCATTACGGGTTTGCTTTCTAGAAATTTCGCGGTATTCGAGACATCTATCGAGGGCCGAACCGGATGTCGGGTGTGTATACCATCATACTATAAAACGATGAACTATCTATATAAGTTCCGACTCAAAAACGTTGACGCGGCGTTACAGTTTGGCTGTCGAGAAATTTCGCGATATTCGAGACATTTATCGAGCGCCGAACCGGATGTCGGGTGTGTATACCATCATACTATACAACGATGAACCATCTATATAAGTTCGACAAGTATCGAGAAATTGAAGCGCCATTACGGGTTGGCTTTCGAGAAATTTCGTGGTATTCGAGACATTTATCGAGCACCGAACTGGATGTCGGGTGTGTATACTATCATACTATACAACGATGAACCATCTATATAAGTTCCTATTCAAAAAAGTTGACGCGGCGTTACGGTTTGGCTTTCGAG